>JAULBZ010008565.1:0-10626 GCA_032360805.1 Neoturris breviconis | reverse complement strand
CTCACTGTGTGGCAGCCATCTTGTTTGACAAACATTTCCTGTTTTCAGAGAAAAGAATTGCTTGTTTTGCCACTTCTAGACATTTTTAGACTCTGAAATTTCCTGAGTATGTTCAGTATGTGTGTCACTTATCCATTTGACTTAGAAATTGAAAATTTGACCAAAAAAGGTGATTATGTACCTTTAAACTTTAAAACAGAAAAGAAAAATTGTTTTTATTAATAAGTTTTTTTAAGGAGAGGGGAGGCACTTATTTAATATAATATTCATATACGGTATTTATTTACTGCTTCAATATCGTTACGAACACAGCGTAATAGCCTATCGAGTACTGTTTCAATATTGATACAGCGTAAACTCAGCGTAAAAGACTTCCTAATATGGTGTGGATATCTCATTTAAATAGGCCAACATACAGTCCGTTTTATTTGTAGGTTTTAGTTTCAATATTTCTCCTGAGAAAATCAAAAAATCAAAACATAGACAGTACAATACACAGATAGAGAGTAAAATGCACAGTACAATACACAGATAAAGAGTACAATAAAAGAATGATATAATTCAAACAATACAGTAACTCTGCCCGCACACGACGTCGGAACAACGTAAAACAACGCCATAAGAAGGTTGTTCCGACATCGTGTGTCCACCAGGAATAACTTTAGCTTAAATATATATTTTTAAATTTTTACAAAGAGGAGACAGCTAAAAGTTACATTCCAAAAGCTAAAAAATTATTTTGTTTGCAGGATATTTAATGATAATACAACTTTCGTTAATTACTGTTTGTAACTTGAACATATATTATTTTCTACTTGTGGGAGGGGCTAATTGTCTGCTTTTACTTACTGTTACAAAGAAATGAATATCTTCATTCCTGAAAATTACAAAATCCCTTAGTAACTTGAACTAGAACGAGGAATCGTTACAGAATATTTAAAATCTATTTTAGCTACTTAGAATCTGTCAAAATAACTGTAATTTTGAGTAATTGGAGATGGTGCACAATGTTAAAAACAATGTGTTTATATTTGTGTTTTTAGGTCAGAAGTAGTCCATCAAAACACGATTCCATTGAACCGATTGTAAGAAAGAAACTAATTTCAAGACAAGAACGGCTAGTAACAGTCCCATTGGAAGATAGTGGTGAATACGTTAATTGTGGTGATGGTGTACTTTCTAATGTTCTAGCAGCTTACTTACCATCATCTGAATCAACAGAAAATCATAAATCAGGATCAGCAAGAATGAAAGAACTAGCTGATGATTTAGCAAGATTTGAAACAGTTTCAGCAAATAGTGATATAGAATGTCTTCAATTTACTGAAACATTAATGAACGATAACCTTTCTAAACCTGCCAATACAGATGGCATGGAAGCAGAATCAGACAACTGCACTGATATACCTGCATGTAATCTTCAGGAGGAAACTCAAATGAATCTACACGAAAATGAAAACGCTAAAAATGATAATTTAGAGCCATTAAATGGAAACAATAACAACCAATTAATTCCTTCTATTAAAAATCCCATTGAATACCCAGTAGAATCTATCATCAAACCGGTTCAAGTTAAAACAGATGAAATTGTTCCCGAAGATGATTTTGCAAAGCTTGAACTAATTGAAGAACCAGTCAAATTGGAATCAGATCTTGTCATAATTGTCAATAATAACAACACTGAGCAATCAGACGCAATAGACAAACCTGAAACTGTAGCTGAAGTTATACCTATTTTCACAGAGGAGGAACCTAAGAAAACAAAAACACGCAAGTCACAAGATATAGCTGTCGCAGAAGACATCATTGAACCTGTACAACTAAGGAAGGAAGAATGTATTCCTGGCAATGATTTCGCAAAACTCGAAGATACATCAAGGATGAGTGAAATCAAAATTCAAGAACACTCAACTAACAAAATCCTAGACAAGAACCTTTCACCAGATCTAACTGAATCGATAGAAAAAGATCACATTAAACCTATTATACCTTCAAAATTGGCTGAAGATAAAGGTCAACTACCAGATAACGATGTTTGTAATAAAGAAAACATCTTAACCGAAATGGAAATTGAAACGAACGAATTGATAAAGGTTTCAGCTCCACCAAGCATTGCAAAAGCATTAACAGATTCATCACTACATGTAGAAAATCCAACTGGAAATGATGCATACGACATAGAAAAAACTGTTGATGTTGTGATCGAAGAAGCACCTCTACTAGACCAATATCTTTCCCAAAGTTCAACAAATAGTGACTGTACTGGTGAGAACAGTTTTATTGATGATAAATATTTAAGAGAAGCACCATCGAAAGAGACAACAAATCAGGTTCCAGAATATTTACTTCATATTGAAGAAGACACATCAGAGCAATACTTCAATGACCCCCTGGATGTATCTGCAGAAGATAAATTGGAAGAACGTTCTTTTGAATATGCTGTATCAGTTAATGTACATGATCAAACTATAGACGGGGTAATTAAGGACGCCGTGATTGGAATGCACCAGTCACTGAATGAGTCACGTTTAATGGTAACTAGTTATGATCCATTGGATTCCAGCATCAGTACATTATCACCAGACACATCAAATGAACTGTTTGCAGGCGATCCAAATATATCCGATATATCTATTAGCGACGAAGACAATCAATTGTTCGAAAACAATATTCCGGATGTAATAGTTACGAACGAAACCGAAGAAATAACAAATCTTGATTACACAAATCCTCTGGAGCTTGCTGATACAACATTTGATACTGGAGGAGTAAGAATTGCATCTTTGCAGGAACAACCATATCAAATCTCTTATAGCAGTAAAGATATAGCGCTTAAAGACACTAACGAAGCTACACTAACCAAACAAGAAAAACCTGAAATTGATTTTGACATTGTTACATCAACACCTAGAGAAGACACAGATGCTCCTTCACACACTAAAAACTTTACAGCAATTGGTGAAACATCAATTGAAATAACTATACAACCAGAATATTTAGATGCACCTATCAGTTTCGATGATTCATCATATTCACTCGTAGATAGTGAAATACAACCTAATACTGATACCATAAAATTAGCAGCAATATCATTACAAGTGACACCACGCGACCAAGGGATCAAGACAGCTCCTTGTACACCACAACCAGCCAGAAAAAAGATCATACGTGAACATAAATCATTAGTAAAATCCAATTCGTGGCAATATAAGGCTGATTATAATTTATCACGAAACAGCCAGCTTTTAATGGAAAGTCTGGAGCAAGAAATGGAGAACGAAGAACCATTAGAAGATTTTAATTTATCCCAAAATGTTCTTGATGAGATATTTAAAGTCAAAAGTAATCTTAAAAGGGTTGCACCGCAACAATTATTCAATAGTGACGATAGCATCCCGTCTCTCAAAGATAATGAAACAGCTAATCTCTTCAAACCTTTGAGTTTTTATAATAATGATTCAACAAGACGATATCCATCCGAAAGTTCTCTTGGAATGTTACCAAAAACATTGCTTTTGAAACCATATGGTGAAAATAAAAGAATCTCACGCTCATTACACAACATTTTTACTGATGATGATTTGGAAACTGATATTGATGAAGTTGATGAAAAAGAATTACTAGATGTTTTAGCAAGGTAAGCTTCTTCTTCTTCCAAAAATCAAGTACTTATGTAACAAAAAATATTTGCCCTTTTTTGTACAGTACTTGAGCGTTGTATCTAATTAGCAACACTTGTGATATATCTGCTAATATTTATTTAGACCAAAACGGTCGTTATCTCACCTTCGCGGAATACAATTTGCAGTCGTTGTGACTTAATGATTGTTTCCGGACACTGTGTTGCCATATATTCTAAAGAGACCATATTCGGCATTTAACTCATATCACTTTATCACAGGAATGATTATATTATATATATGCTCGGGAATGTTATTTTTTAGTCCTTGTCTACCTGACACATCTCCTGATGTTCAAGTAACAGATGTTGATAAAATGATCTCCATCTCTATGGAAGATGTATCAACTAGAAGATTTTCAAGACGCTATGTTATAGTTTCAAAAACCGAAAGGCGATATTCCGAAAAATCTTTAAGTGATGATACTCCTCCTACATCACCAAAAGAAACACAAGAAAGTAAGGGACCTGAACAGTTGAACAAAAAAGAAGAGACAAAGGAAATAGAAACTGATGAAATTATAAATGTCAGCAATGACGTCGTTTCTGAAGTACCAAACGAAAACAACAACATTGAGATTTCTTTAGCAGACGAAAAAGCTACTATACAAAATCTCCATAGGACCAATGAAGAATCTAAAAAAGGGCAAATCATTGAAGATATAGTCAGTACTTTAGAAGCAGAAACTTCAGAATCAACCCCCGTAACAGTGACAATTCCAGCGGAAGTATTTAACATCAAATCAAAAGAAAGGTGTCCAGATGAAAAGGTAGGATTTTCCTTATGATTATACATTTATGCTTGCATTCCTATCTATCTACATAGTAGAGACCTCTTTCTCGGATTGAAATATTGTCTTATAAGGTCCCTTTAATTCAAAACGAACGGTGGATCGTGCGATCCTCTTCTTGATCATAGATGTAATTGTATCAAAACATGTGACCTTTAATATATATAAAAAAATAAATTCTGCAAAAACTTCAACTAAAGTAAAAGCACAGACTCTGCAAGTATAGGAAATCTTGTTCTTCTTATAAGCATAACAAACCTAGCCGGAAGTCGTTTATGCTATGATTAACAACAATATACCTTTACACAAAAAGAAAGTTTTTGCATTGTGACAAGTTCTACTTTGAACAACGAACGTTTTCATTAATTTATGAAAAGAACAATATATTTATACAATTTAAAACAATATTAATTAAGGTTGATTTCCAAGAAGCAAATTCGAAAGACAAGATAAAAGAAGACATTCCATCGGAAGAAATTGACATCACGGAGGAGTGCTCTTTGCGCATTTCTTCAGGCTAGAAAGTCTGAAGCAATTCTCAAAAATCCATCTTCCGTGACGTCGATTTCCACCAATGGAATGTCTTCTTCGGGATGTGGCGGGGTATTTTTCCTCGTAGTAATAATCAACCTTTACATTTTTTCAGGACTTATCAATTATGAATCCGTCTATAAAATCCTTAAAATTACAAGAAACAATAGAATTGAACAACAATCATTCCAACAGAAGTTCTAAAAATATTCGTGATTCATGGGATATGTCAGCAAAATATAACTCTAAAGGGAACAGAGATTCTTGGGATGTTTTTGATAAGTCACCTAAGCATCAAACCGATATCAAGAAACAAGTGGAGAAAGGTGTTATTCATAGAAGCATAAGTAACGATAAAAATAGCGTTCACAAGCATAAATCGTGGAATATACTTGATTTAAAACCGGAAGAAGATGATAACTTAGAACTGTTTATAGCTCACAGAGCAGAACTTAAAGGTAATGATCAAAGAGATGCAACAGATATTAGCTACCTATTCGAAAAATACCAACGTGAAAGGGAAGCAATTAAGCGAATGAACGAAAACAATGCAGATAGTTTGAGTGAATTCAGTGACATATCATCCGTATCAAGCGCACATTCACAAGACGATATTTTGTACGAACACATAGGACCAATTGACGAATCACCGCTATCTCATGCAAACGCTATCAAATTCAATCACAACTCTTCTTTCTCACCAATAGAATATCTTAGTGACGATGAAATTGAACGATTACGCTTATTTCAATATCAAACAGAATCAACGAAAGAAACGTCACTATATGCAATGAATAAGTCAAGCAGTAGTAAAAATTCACCATCAAAACAAACAGAACACGAAATCACATCATCACGTGAATTAACAGAAACTGTAGTTAAACCATTGCCATCTCCTACTAAACCATCATTTGTACCAGAAATGTCTACGTTTAGTGACGATGATTTAAGTACATTGGTACTAGCACAAGCAGCATCTGCCGTGCGTAACAGAAGAAGAGGGGGGAGAGGTAGAGCCGAACAACAAAGAAAAGAACTAACCAATTCTCCTGACCAGACGATAGATATCAAAACATCGGATTCAGGTATTTCAGATGGTTCAAATAATTTATCACCATTAGAACAACGTTCGACAAACTTTTTAGCGACAAACCTTATGCAACCAGCTGTTTTGAGACGAAGTCAGGAGCTATGGAGTTTGAATTTCGTCAATGATGATGCCAATCCTTTCCAAGAAACATCGGAAAATTCAGGAAGATTGTCAACACAGAATGTTACAAGACACAATGCCACAGATCTATCTAATAAACGAAATCATTCCACTCCTTCGAGACAATCATCAACGTCAACATTGCAATCAAACGATTCTGGAACTAAACAACGCATTGCTAGTGATGGAACAATAGGTAGAAAAAATGACAAACAAAACCATGAGCACGTCAGTTCATTACCGAATTTGCATTTCGCGAATCGTCTTTCATCGGAAGATCTAGATGCTTATGAAACGGAAGAATTTTTTAGCGAATCCAGTGTGTTATCGGATGATTGCTTTGATCAAATAATTAAAGATGAACAATACATTTATCCATCTCTCCATTTACGTACATCTAGCAACAGTAGTACAAAATTCCATGCTGATTCAGATTCAAGTGGAGATGAAAGTTTTTCAACTGAAGATCATATCGAATATTCTGATATGAGATTGCACGATACTGAACGGACCGTTTACTGTGGAAATCCTCCATGTTCAAAACAGCAAATATTAATTGGAAATGAACGTTCCTTATTCACTTCATGTCCATCTTGCTTTACATGTTACTGTAGCCGAGAATGTAGAAAATCTCATTGGAAAGAACACAAACGAATATGCTTTTATGGACGTATCAGTTACTACGTTAGATCGTTCATGAGACGATGCGAAAGAGAAGAACAATTTAATTCATACCTAAAGAGTCTGGCATTAGGAAGCTCAAAAATACTAGGGAGGGGTTGTTTAATGATAAATTTTGAATCACCGACTGAAGCAAAAATAGCTTTAGTTTCAAAAAATATTTCCTTATCAACATCACCTGTTTACACGACTTTGGATAATATACAGAATGAAAATATACAAAATAGACATACACATTTACTTAGTCAGACATTACAAGATTATGATCAGGAACAAGAATTTGTTGTAAATCTTTCAATTGTAATTGGTGATAAAAACACTTCAAATAAGAAACGAAAAAGCACTGTTGTTCGATGCGCAAGAATCTCAATATTGCATTCGAGATCATCTACATCATCTCTTTCATCGTACGTCATACGCACCTTTACATTGCCAACAAATTTCACTGCAGAATATATAAATGATATGGAAGCTCGTAGGTATTACTGTCGTGAGATATCATTCGGCTTGAAACGGTGTGGTGTACGACTAAAAGCGGAATACCCAGATGCATATGAAAAATTATGCAGATATGTTGAACAAGAGGTAGTCTTTTTGCCATTAGTATTATATGGTCAGAGAGATACACGAAATTACAAATGTGTATTATATCCTGGACATATTAACAGTGCAGAAGAAGCTCATGGAGAAGGAGTACTTGTTTGAAACCACTCAACACATGAAGTCTATTTAACATCTACAATCTGGGACAACATATCAATACCGTGCCCCCTTCACTCTATTTTCAATGTTGTTTTTCATTGCAGCATGGGGAGGGGGAGTATATACAACATTGGTTTATGAATATTTGTCCAAGATCGTAAATATTAAGCCAACGTCTTTCCGACATTGAATGGCTCTGTGGACCGACCGCTCTGTAATTCGAAGGTTATACTTTTAAAACCGTTCTGTATTTAAAATCTAGATTTTTAGCGTCTTTACTGCGGACTTCGAACCAGTTGTAGCCCACTGAGATATCTTTTCAAATAAGCGCCGTTTATGTTGATTCAAAGCTAAAAAGTGCAGAGTTTATTGTAGGTCGGCATTTAAAAGAGGGAAAGAGGGTGGCTTTTATTTCAACGTCTAGTTTTAATCACAACTCAACCGCGTATAAAGGCACAGGGCGTTTTTTTCTATATTTCTTAATTAGAGATAAAAAGCATTGTGCTATTGGAGCATAGTTTTCCTAAAATTAACAATTTATGCTGTGAATTAAAAATTTAAAAGCCTCAATAGACATACGAAACACTACCCACCACTGGTAAACTTTTCTAATAAACGCCTCTTTTGTGTAAAATAAGGCATTTATTGGTGGGCGGCGTTTGCTACACCTTTTGATTTAAAATTGTGCCTTTATTGGAGAGCGGCATTTAAAATGTTGTGCCCAATCCATCTCAATGTGTCTCCGCCTGAAAGTTGAACAGTTGAACAGGTATCATTAATCAATCTTAATATGGCCAAATATTTAAAAGATAAGTAGAACTAGATATAGCTCAGGATAAACCTATTTTCAAATACATGAAAATTGCATTGCAACAAGCTCTAGCTATTTTGAACAGCCAACCCATCGTTTTCATGTAGTTGTGAATAAGTAACTTTCCATTTTTTCGATGATAGCGTATATGCGAGATGTTCTTGGTTTATTCACATTTTTAGGCAGCCTTTACATAGACCCCTAAACGACTTTCACCCAAATCGATCTTGCATATAACCAATTAAAATGCAAGATCGTTCAGGGTGAAACTCATTTAGGGGTCCATGTAACGGTTACCTTAGTCTAAAACATGGGATTTAAATATCAGCAATAAATTATTTACAAAGAGTAGAATCAATATCTTGCAATAGTTCGTACTAAAGAAACCAATTGAATGCAATTCTTTTATTGACATATTGCTCAATGTGTGATTATATTGATCACTAAGTTTTATGAATTAGCCAATGTCGGCTTTACATGAGATAGTAACATACATAACCTGATAAATAGCAGGTACAATTCTTACCCACAATGAATGAAAGGTTATATTTCGTATTATGTATTTTTGTTGTTATTGTAGTTGTTTATTTGTAAATATTGCAATTTATATTATTCGAAAGTATATGTATATTTAAATAAGACAGCCTTTACATGGACCTATAAACGATTTTCACCCTAAACAAGCTTGTCGTTAATTGGTTTCTCGGTACTAAGAAACCAATCAAATGAAAGATTGATTAAGGTGAATCTCATTTAGAAGTCCATGTAAAGACTCTACCTAAGTCTCTATAATCATTTTGAATATAATTTCTTGCAGTAACAGGACCTTAGTTAAACGTAAAAACAACTTTAAATCGATGTCGCCTTGGCGTTATTTCACCTATGATTCGACGGCGTATTGAGCTCCTGAATTCCTTAGTTATGTAGAAATGGAATCCACATCTCATGGAAAGTGGACTAGGTTCGAATTCTACAAAACAGTACTGTAGTTCCATTATTTATAATGTTGTCTTTATCGTGATAAAAAAATTTGTCTTGACTCGCCGCATTTGTAAGGAAAATCACCTTTTTAAACATTACAGAATTATTATTATTTTCTAAAAACTTTCATTTTTATTGCCTGTTTGAAATGAACTCTCGAACGGTTGAGCACGGAAATTAACTCTCGAATGTTTGAGAACGAAAAGGAATGCGCGAGTAACGTCATATCGGAGCAACTTGGATTGTAATTCTGAAATGCTCAAATTTTTGCTAATTTGATTTCTCTTGAGAATCAACTGGCACACGTGCGCACGTCATCGGATCAACGTCGAAACGACGTCAAGTTGCAACGTCGCTCGAACGTTGTGTTAGCGTTGATCTATAATCGTGTGTCTGCTGGAATAACATTATACAAATATTTCTTATTTCCATTTCCTCCCATTAGCAACCAGCACAGCGTGAAAGCCTACCGAATACGGTCCCATATTTCTCTGTATTCGGATTGTGTATTGCCATATATGTTTGGCATAACACAGTCCAAATACGGAGAAATACGTGACCGTATTCGGTAGACTTTCACGCTGTTCACTGATGTTCATGGCGGTGTATCACAATAGATGTGCGTTCGCTAACCTTCAACACTCACAAACAAGGGTTATGAACATGTCTATCATCTGGTCTAAAAAAAGCTCTAGTACATCGTCTCCTCATGAAAAAATGGAATGCCCTCTTAAGGACCATTTTTAGTTTCCGAAAAGCCATGGTGTTACTATATTCCGTGACTCTCACTACACTAAAACCAGCTTGTTACTTGTAGATTGCTTTCGCTCTCACCGATGATGTTTTCATGTTTATTTAACGTAATACATCATTCTTGCAACCAGCATTATTTTGCTTTACATGATCGGTCTTACGAACGTAAAACGTTAAAGTGGTTAAAGTTACCACTCTTTCCTTGGCGAAAATGCAGGCATTATAGGTTTTTCTTTGACGGGATAAAAAATCTACAATCTTGGACATAAAATAAGAGACATTTTGGAAATTTTGACGAACAATGCGGAAAATTATTAATTTCAAACAATTTATGCTGTGAATTCAAAAATGTGAATTCAAAAAATGCGGAAAACTACCACCAGAAGTCACTAAAGATTTACCAAGTAGACTTAAAGTCGCATAATCACCCTATTTTGTCAAAATTCCAAAATCGATGCCAAGTTCATTATTGACAATTGCTGATCAA
>JAULBZ010008564.1:0-10627 GCA_032360805.1 Neoturris breviconis | reverse complement strand
ACTAACTTTCTGGAAAGTTTCAACATTATAGCATGTTTCCATCTAAAGTTGTGGAGGGGGGGCACTTTGTGCCCCCCACATCAACTCAGAGCCCTAAAAAGCCCATCCTGAATAGGGTTAAATTTCATATGATGGCCTGAAGCAATGTTCAATAATCATTCCCACAGTGGATATAAATTGCATACACACATTACACATCATAGCATTATGAACAAACCAACAAAAAAAGGAATATAATACTGTAGCTGTGCTATTAAAAACTTGTGTATGTGTATATGTATATATTTATGTATATAATATAATATCTGAAAGGTGGTTGTGATCATCTGTTATTAAAATTAATAGAGAATGAATTAGAACATGAGGAGGGAGCTTCCCCAAAGTACAAAATGGCTGCCGAAAAAAATTCATGGTCAAAGTCTCATAGAAAAGTTATATTTGAAAACATTTTCTAAGTCCAAATATAATTATGGTCAAATCCTTATAAACAGTGAAAAAAATTAAAAAATTCAACAAAAATCACAAATTGATCTTTTTGGTGAATGTGGTCAAAGTCTCACAGAAATCAAAAGTATTGATAAAATTATTCCAAATGACTCTAGTCAAACTCTTATACACTCAACAAAAAGCTAAGAAAAATCATAAATTGATCATTTTGGTGAATGTAAAGCCAATTTGTAGAAATGGAAAAAATTTGGCAAGCAGTCTTGTAATATTGCCTAAAAAGCTATAACCAAATTTCAGGACGGTACACATCTTTTCGGAGAATTGGACCGAAAATGCAATTTGGAACCTTTTTCCCAAAAGTTTTTGACGAGCCCTTTTAAAATATCTCCGACGCAAAATTGATGATAGCAAAAGCCCATCCAAACTTTGTTTTATTAAGGTATATATGTGTAACCCTTTGAACCGATTTTTTTTAAAAATTAAAAAATTAATCTAGAACGCTTAGAAAATATATAAAAAACCATGCAAGAGCAAAAAATTTGTCTTTATTATCTCATATTTATCATTCACCTAATAAAAAAGTTGAACTTTAAATGCTCTTTAAAAAGATGTTCAAAATGTGTTTCTAAAGAGACACGTGTGTTATGCAATTTTAAATGGCTAATTATATTGTATTGTGTGAAAAAAACTTTCGTTTAGGCATTTTAATTTTTATTTTCGGGAGTTTTATTTCACTATAATTATGTTTTTGTCTAAAAGAATCTGACGCTTTTATAATTTTTTTTTTATTATTATTTAAAAAGCTATGTAATAAAACAGAACAAAATAGAACACTTATTGTCGGCATATTTCTTGACATGTGCAGATAGCCAGTGCTTGATGAATAGTTTAAAGGCAAAATTATATTTATTTAAACTGAAGTTTTTCTCTAGCAAGACATTCGGCGTTTAAAAAAAAAGCTCCAAGTCGGTTGCCTTTAAAAATTTGACACGTGAAGGATAAACTCAATATGCGCAGAAGTGTGTGCGGAAAATTCTTGCTTTTGATTGGTTGTCGAGATATGAATGCCTTTATTTGAGTGTTTGAAAATAAAAAAACGTGAGTTCAATGCTGTGACTTCAATTTTCGAATGTATGAAAACATTTATTTCCAAAACATCTTGATTTAGCCCACCTTTACTAGATAAGATAAGACAAGATATTTATTTAATAATTTATTTACTATTATATTTATTTATTTTATCAGCAGTGAACTACAATTATCCTAGAGATATAAATCTATGACTATGAGTAAAGAAATAAATGCACTACTGAAAGGAAACCAATGCTACGAGCAAAAGCTCTGACAAAGGTGATGGTTACCCTTATGGTTTGATAGAATTGAATCTCTATAGTGCCTTAAATGTGAGAAAGTCGTGACTTTTTATTTTTAAAGTGTTATTATCATACTAATTAAGGCCACCATAACACGATTTTGCATGTTTCGAGAGCGGATTGGTCGCATTTTCTATCTAATATGCTCTATGTGTGATGATATCTTCAACTTCGTTTCTCCAAAGCAACATTTGACACATGAGCAATCTATAGTTTGTAAACTCCTGGTAACGGCACTATACCTACTCAAAATAACAATCTTTCAAAAAACAACATCTACTTGAATGAAGGTTTCTATAACCCTTTGAAATATTGTAAAAAAGTTTGAATAGAGAAGAGTTTATTTCTAAATTAATGTTTAGAATGTTAGTGTTCTAGTTAATCACAAAATTCGTGGTCGAAGTTACCAGTAACCAGATACTGGAAAGTAACATTATGAACATGAAAATAAGAAAGCATAGCTATACCGCCAAATCTTAACTCGAACAACCCCCAGACCAGAGACCATTTCAGCAGACTTGTCTAGGGTGTCTACGACGAGTGTATGTCCAAGGTTACCGTTACTCTGGGCGCTAATTGCAAAAAAAAAACTATTTATATTCCAGCACCCTTGACAAAGTCCAGGATTGGCACCCTCTGGAGAAGTATGGGTACCCTCTACAGTAGCCATTCTAAATAGTTTGTTTTCACCAACTAACAGCAGACCAGCAGACTACTACACAACACTGTGTGCGTGTAACTAGCTATAGCTAGCTATATAGCCCAATCTTTAAAAAAAAGTGTAACTTATTATTTCTCAATTAGATTTGGTGATAGTCTTAAAAAAAATTCTAAATGATTCCGAATTTAAAGAACGAACCACAGAAGCTAATGTAATGAACATATGCACGGGAAAAAATACTTTCCTTTTCACACAAACAGACAAACCCCCCAACCATACCATCTGATGTCCAGGCGTCCAGGCCGATACAGTGAAATCGGTCACGTAACTTTTCATACCATCCAATTGGGGCGCGAAAATTGTAAACATATTGCGCCCATCAAGTTACCAAATAAGGCCTCCAATCGAGCATTTCAACCCCCAGTGAAATTTCAATGCGGGACACTGGAAAGAAACTAATAGAAAGGAAAATTAATCCTAGATATTACATACGAGACGTTGAATTATGTACGTACTGTTTATACAAAAACCCTATTTTCTGAAGACTTTCGAACCCTCAAAAATTTCGAATTATGTTCTTGTGCGTGAAGGCCAATCCACGAGCCCCGCCCGCCGGAACGTATTTTTTTTGCTAGAAAATAGACTAGAATCCCAAGCGCAGCGACCCATGCATAAGGGAGCGGCAACTCCCCAACATGACATCTTCCAAAAGCTTCTCCATAATGGTTGGACCTTGAACACTTGGATTTTCAAAACTCTCTTAAACAGATCCCTGAATTTTCTTTGACTTTTTCTGTCCCAGCGCCTTTTCGTCATTTCTATAAGGTCCGAAAAAAATGATAAAAAAAGTCAAAAGGGGCTGGGGACGAGCTTGCGGCCACGGGATACGACAAATATCGCTCACAAATAGAGGGGTCATCTTGAAACATATATAAATTCGCGAGTTCTCTGAGGTTGAAATTATGAGAGTCCGCGAGTCTGAGATTCGTTGAAAAGGTTCAACATTTTCTCACACCAATCTCGTTTCCAGACTTTTATTATTTTGCTTTTAATAAATAACCTAGCAATAACCCTAACCCTTATTCTGTTACTACGGTGGACCGACAAAGTGAAATTTTTGCAAAAAATTGAAATTTCAACTTACAGAAAGAGTCTAGCCGTACCGAAGAAACCAATCAAATGTAAGATCGTTTAGGGTGAAACTGATTTAAGGGTTCATGTAAAGGCTGCCTTAGTTTTCTTGTGGATACTATATTTACGTACGACCTTTTAAAAATACAGTCACGTAGATATCTTCATATTCGTGAAATATACTTCTATAGTTACATCAACAAATAATTAACATTAATTACCTATGACGGATTGAAACAGTAATTACATTATTCATTTGAGGCTAATTAACTTGTAATTAAAATCGACGTTTTTCATCGGTGCGGAGATTGCTCCGTGTGGTAATTTTCGACCCGAGCAGTAAAAATGGAAAACAGCCTGCATAAAATCTAAAAATTCTTAAAAGGATTAGGTCAAACCATTATAAAACCTGTGATTGATGGAAATGGGTGATGTTTTTTTTGCTAAAACAGGAATTTTTCTACAATTAGGCACAGGAGACTAATTGATTAAATGATAATTAGTAAATTTACTAAAACTCCCTAGTTTTTCATTGTAAACCCTGCATAATACATTACATTACTTCCTCAGTCTTTCTTAAGGCCGTTTTCCATTAGCGTAAAATTCCGCGCGGAATGCAAATGAAGACATTCCATTGGAATGTCTTCATTTGGATTCCGCGCGGAGTTTTACGCTAATGGAAAACGACCTTTACAAGGAGATTAGCTAAATTAAAGGTACAGTATTAAAAGTAGCACACCAAACCGAGTGAATGTTAAACCTAGTATATAATAAATATGAATTGCATCTCAAACATTCGGTTAATTCGGTTAGTTCGAACATCTTTTTTTCCCTGAACAATCTGCACTTTCTTCATTGAAAATCCGTCTATACATACCAGTTTTGATTTCGTTTTGATCATTATATCAAAACATCAAGAAAGGAAAAAAACATCAGCTTTGTAAAGATACCACGGAACACGGAAGTATTATTTGGTACCGTATAGCTTCTTTCAATATCTTTGTAAAAACATTTTCCTGTTTAAACTGAATAAACAAAAATGAACTTTTTTCAGTACTTACGAACGATAACAGGGAAAAAAAATACAGAGGAAATTTTCACATGATTGTTACAATAATTGGCAGAAATAGAAAGTACTTGTGGCAGAAAATATTTGCTAAGAGTTTTAAGCTTCTACAATCCCTTACATAAATATTTGAGACAAGGTGAAATTTGTGTAAAAATTCGGAATTAAGACGAACTGCATGGAAATTCGCATTTGTACCAAGGGCCTGGGTAAAAGCAACACATTTTGTCGAGTTTGCAAAAAGTCCTAAGATCATAAGAAGTCTTAAGTCTACTCATTGCACGTCCATGGTCTACTCAATAAATCTCTGAGAGCAATCTCTAGGGACTTCTAGCCATCATTTTCAACATTTGCGTTTTGCTTGTGATGTGTATTACTTGCTAAAATTCAAAAATAGTCTCATAATTTATGTGAAGGATTGTAGCATTAGTAGTCTTTGAGAAAACTAGGAGGGATTTTTGCCCCGGCCTCTATTAGAGTATCAAAAAGCCGGCCTTTAAATAAATCATTTTAGCATGATCATAGCATAGACCTATTTACAAATACATGAAAACGAAGTGTTGGCAGCTCAAAATATAGAATCTGATACAATCCAATGCAATAGCTTCTTTTTGGGGACTGCAGGTCTATTATGTACCGTGATGCCCATGCGCTTATTTAATTCTTGATCTTTCAAGGGGGACGCTTATTCGGAGGGTGCGCTTAATTTAAACGCAACATTTTCCCCTTCGCACCTTCGCTTATTTGAGGGGATCATTACGGTATACCGTAAACTGCCACGTATAAGCCCATGGGCTTAAAATAATTCAAAAGCAAATTTTAGTGGGCATATACAAGGATGGGCTTATACTTGGATGGGCTTATACACGGTCTGAATTTTTTGTTGGAAAAGGGTGGGCTTATAGGGGGAAATCAATAGCAACATATTTCAAGTTTAAACATTTTTTATATTTTGAATATGTCATATACTATGTTTAGCAAAAATAACGAAGAATAATTTTAACGAAGAATAATTGTTTTACTTGTCTACACCCTTAAAAGCGGCCTTCTAGATGTTTTTCCTCCTATTTAGCCCATGTGTCCATACTCGGGTCTTATACACGGCCTGACTTTTTCGTTAGTAAAAGGGGTGAGCTTATACCTACACAACATATATATAGGCTAATGTGCATAGGCTATATGTAGCCTATATTATATTTATTTTATAAATTTATAATAAATCATATTTCGTTACCTTAAGGGAAGAAAATTTCGTGAAAATTTAATTTCGCGGATAGCGTAAAAAAAGTTTTGTGTGTAGCTTAAACTTAAATTGAAGGAAAGAAACTTGGTATAAGGGGTACCATTTGGTATTCTCTGTACGGAATTGTAAAGTTTTAGGACCTAAACAAATTTTCACTAGGTACTTGAATGCTGTCCCTGTTGCTTTTTAAAGACTCTTTTTTATTTACATCCTGTTACTATTTGCCACTCCATTTTTGAAATTAAACGCAAAATTCTGTAAATTCTGAAAATGCTCGATAAGTTCATTCAGTGGGCAAAAATCGGATAAGTAGAAAGTACTACACATATTGTTTCTTTATAAAGTTTTTTTTCGCAAAAAAAAGTTTGGAAATTTGAAGTGATTTTTAGTCAGATTAATAATATTTTAGGCATGGAAGTACGACCCATGATTTTTATTACAAAATAGAATTTACTGATCAAATTTTTGTTAGTGCATATGATACATACATGGCCAACATGTAAAAACATGCTAAACTAAACGAATATCGGTAAATTTTGAGTTGTGAGTAGGTAGTTGGCTAGTTGTGAGTTGCTATTTTGTGAGCCAATAATCATTAAACACGCATAAATTGCCTATTTAGGTCAGAATTCCGAATCGTTCTCAGTGTTTCATAAAGAAACATAGATATTCCCGATTGGAAAAAAAATCAAGCACTTCTCATGCGCATACGCGAACTCTAAACACGTCTATATCATGTTTTTCGATCATAATTTTAAATCAAATAGGTCTAAGTTTATATTTTTAGGCCATGATTCCGAATTGATTTCAATGTTTTACAAAGAAATATTGATAGTCACTTCTATGCACATGCGCGATCTCAAAATACGTTTAAATCACGTCTTTAAGCCAAGATGAGGCAGTCTCTGTTTTGGAAAGAAACATCGATATTCTCGTTGGGAAAAAGTACAACCTCGTTCCCAGGACTTCTTGCCTTTTTGAATCACGGAAGAGCGGCAAAAAGGCAAGAAGCCCTGGGAATGAGGTTGGAAGAAGTCATGTAATTTGTATGCATGCGCATTTAAGGATACTGAAGAAGTCTTAATCGTGTTTTTAGTCCAGGGTTTCGAATCAGTCTCAATGTTTTACAAGAAAATACACATTGGTATTGGCGGAAGAAAACCCCCCCAAAAAAGTCGTTTCCTTGAGAGTGAAGGCACAAAATACATCCCCTATTTTTAAATCAGAATTTCGAAGAGGTCACCATAAAGAAACATCAATATTTCCTGTTAAAAATCAAGTTATTTTCGTACTCATGTGCGAAGTCAAATACGTCTAAATCATGTCATCGTGTCAGAATTGTATTACAAATAAACATCAATATTCACGTTTGAAACAAAAGTATAAGCGCATGGGAAACTTGAGTTATCGGAGAGATTACGTTTTATTTATTTGTATTTGGTTCATAAGCTGTTCTATAGACTTTTAAAACGAATACACAATTTATGTACTGTTCTTGCGTTGTTCTTCTTTCTAGTTGTCATTGCATTTCTTTTCATTTTCTCAGGATATGGTTATTGGCTATATCTGAGAAGATACATATTTTGAGCATTAATTCCACGAGCATGCAAGTACATGAGCACTCTGCTGTTTGAAATACGCAGAGGGGAGGAGAGATTGGAAATACTTCCAAATTTATTAAGCGGGGTTGAAATAAGCGGGAAGGTGGCAACTTTCTATAGTTGCTAAATAAACATGATCACAATGGTACTCTATCGCTACCTCCAGGGTTAGGGAATAGTCGATTACTTGAATTATATTCCACACAGGAATATTGAGGTTTATTCAAACTTTGAGAACGATTCAAAATTGTGCCTAAATACACGATTTAGAGCTCGCATGAAAATCACTTGATAATTTTCCAAATGAGAATATCTTTGTGAAACATTGGAACCGTCCTCGTTTCCCTGTTTACCGTTTCCCAGTCATCTCTTTTAGCAGCAGAAACTTCTTCAACATATGTTTTTAGCGCAAAATTTTAGTTTAACTATTTTTCCGGATTTCAACTCACCAACCACCCAACTCACAACTCGAACAATACCCAATCTCGTACTAAACTAGTACAGCTACGTACTACATATTTGGCGTTTTACTATCAGTTGGATCAACCTTATTTCATCGCATACATTTTTAAATTTAGAAAAATAACATTTACATATTTTATATAATTGTGCTACGTCACATCATACTTCAGTAACAGTTTCATTATAATTTCATAAGAGGCATTTATAATTCCCCAAGACATTAACGACCTTGAAAAATTAACACCAACACCCAGGTACATTTTCTGCATACTTCCACCACGTGACTTGTAAATCTCTTTGAAAGTATATAGTATACTTTTATGGTCTTCACCAAGCCGTTTTTGCATATTTGATTTCACAACATTTAATGGATAAAATAAAGTACTAATACTCGCTCCTAAAACTGCACCGCTAACAAAGTCTTCAATTACATCATGAAACTGATATCGAGCTTCTGGTAATGCCGATTTGATAGGCTCACGAAATAAGAAAAATAACGCTGTACTTGGTCCATTCCTCAGTAAAATTGCACTATAACCTCTGTAATATTCTTTATAGTTATAATGCTTATTAATCTTTAAAAAAGCATGGATCGTGTTTTTAACTCTTACATAATTTTTATGTTCTGATATAGCTAACATTGTTTGTACCCTCTCAAGCGGCGTTAAAATTGATTCTAAACTTCCAGCCATGAGTGCAGAAATTAAGCTAACACTTAAAGGGTTGGCATTCGGATACCGCTCAAGGATTTCTTTTTGAAACATGTGGTATGAACCAAACATTATAGATAAGCTAGCAGATTTTTGTATGATAGGTGGGCCAACACCTCGATATAATTTAAGTAAGCCTTCCTGCTTTAGCTGATGAAAGCTTCGGAATATTGATATACCATCTACTTGCTGACGGATCATGAGCTTGTATGCTGGGAATGTAACTAGTATGTTTATAAATGCAGCTGCACCGCCACTTGCATACTCATGCCAATCTTTACTTCTACCATCATTCATTACTTCATAAACTAAACTAAAATAAGATCAGATACTTATAAATGTTCATTACAATTTCCTACATGTACACAAAACTTTTTCCAGATAGACCACAAAGAACTTTCTGTAGCGGTTATATATACGTTAAAATTTTGAAATTTTATGCTTTTGAAAGTAGCTGTTATTGTATACTCAAGAATGTCATTATAAGATTATAATAATAAACAGAATTATGAGAAATACATTTCTATATAGAGCATTATTATAAACATCTAAAAAAAAGAGTGTGGTTTATTTAGTACACTAAATGTGAACCTTAATACAAGATTGTGATAGCAATACCACATTCAAACTTTCTTTGGATATTAACAAGTTTTTGACCAATTGCATCCTTTATTAGAGTTTGTTTTACTACAGGCAATTTTCAATGAATAACCGCATGGTGGCCAAATGGTTTCTGCTGTTGCAACAAAATGATAAAACCAAAGAATGATCGATTAAGTTTAGTATAATTACACTCTCCTTCACAGAGTGTTGCTAAAAGGAGGTATAATTGTTCTAAGTAAGTACCAAATCCGATGATACATTATGGAGGGGAGATTCCAAACCTAAATAATAACTATGGGATATCACCTGTTACAGCTTACAAACTGAACACTAATACTCAAAAAACACTCCTCCACAAGTAATGTCTGGCAGTTATATTCAGGCTTAGATTCCCACTCTTATTTAAACTTGTTCAAACTGAATTGTGATAAAACTGAATTGTGATAAAAAAAAGCAATTTACATTGAATGAAATAAACACACATTTATGATTACCACATAATTTTAAGCACAACGGTATAAATACATGCACCTGAAGACCAAAGAATTAATAAAACTAATCAGAAATAATTCAAATAATATATTTCACAACAGTCATTTGGGTTGTAACAGCAGAAAGTAAAAGTAATCATTGTTTGGATCATTTTTATGTTCAACACTTTGCTTTGGATTGCTGTTGGATGTGTAATGTGCAAACTTGGAAAGTACTGATATGCAAAGTATTACACAGCTTTTCCATTTGTGTATTTATTTTAAGATTTAGAAATTCAAAGATTACAGTATTTTCCGTATCAGTTATTGCATTATTACTAAAAGTTGATCATATTTAGCATTTGCATACCCAGTGGGCAAAAACCTGTTCAAAGTCAACAGTGACGACATTACAACAACATTTTTCTTCTTTAAACACCAAAAGGTACATCATATAAACATGATATAAATATAGTGGACATGTGAAATAAAAATGTGATATTAATAAACAACAATGAAGCAACGATTAAGCAAAGGTACGGTATTGAGAGTAGCCCACCAAATCAAGAGAAAGTTAAACCTAAGCACATCAATATGATTTGCATACACACATTATACTGTGTTTGAATTATTTAAGATGGCAAAGTTTCAGGTTAAATAAACAATTGAAACACCTTTATCAAGGTAAAAGTCAAGCCACTGTGAAGGAGAGTAGTGAAACTTCATATCAAGGATAAACACCCAAAATGGCATTAGGATTTCATGTTCTTATTATGTTGATAGAGTTTCAGGTCATATAAACAATTGGAACACCTTTATCAAGGTAAAATTATATCAAATCACTGTGGAGGAGAGTAGTG
>JAULBZ010008562.1:0-10628 GCA_032360805.1 Neoturris breviconis | reverse complement strand
TGACATTAACGCCGATGTTATACAGACTCTACTTCGCCGCGTTTTCTCGCCAGACGTCGAGTTTGTAGTACAGGCTACCATTATTCGAGATACAATATGGATGGGTTAAAATAATAGTAAGGTAATTAATGGTAAAAACAAAACACAGAATGCACGATCTGATAGTTGATTGGATTCTTCGCAGCGTAGCAATTGCACGCTCGTTCACACACAGTCGTTCTATACACAAGTTTTATTTGCAGTTCCAGGCAACATTCCATCCACAGATCATGTAACATTGATTTCTACCAATGGAATGTCTTTTTCTGTTTCGCGCGAAATTTTC
This sequence comes from Neoturris breviconis, assembly GCA_032360805.1. Classification (NCBI taxonomy): domain Eukaryota; kingdom Metazoa; phylum Cnidaria; class Hydrozoa; order Anthoathecata; family Pandeidae; genus Neoturris; species Neoturris breviconis. Next base: position 10,303 of record JAULBZ010008562.1, on the reverse strand, counting down.
CGCCAAACTTTAGCTAACAAAACAGTTGCTTTTTACAATTAGTTTGGAGAAGGTTTACTTTAGAGTTAAGGACCATCTTTAGGGATTATCCCTAAAATTCGTTCCCAGGGGAAGAGTGCCGAATCAAAGATCTTGCAATTGATTGCAAGCTCATTGACGTAACACTCTTCTTTGGAGAAGAACACCGCTAATCGGAGGTTTATGTTATGTTGCGTTTTTAAACGATTTTATTTTCTCATACACAGGGACTACTTGCAGAACTTGTAAAGAACTGTGATGGTACGTTAAAATGTGAAGTGACTCAATTAGCAGCATATTACGAACATAGACTTCAGCTCGGTACAAAAGCCATTTATCACTTAGAAGCGTTTGTTGCAAAATTTATGAGTATATATAAGAAGTTCTTTGAAGAAGGTATGGCTGGAATGTTCTAATGCATGCTATACTTCAATCTTCAATATAATTGCCGGACATCTCCTATGGAGAAGTGTTTTTTGAGTAATTTTCAGCTTCGAAGCTGAAAGCTATACTCAAAAAACACTCCTCCACATGTGATATCTGGCAGTTTATATTCAGGCTTGTACTTGCTACCCTGCAGACAAATCACCTACTGGGCATTCAACATCTTAAACATCCAGCGTTCTTATCGAATTTGGTTAGACGTTATGTGCCACAGTATATGGTCAAAGTTACTTGACTTTAATTCGACGTTGCTGCGATATCGTTTGACCATAACAGATACAAGCCTGAATATAAGTGCCGGATATCACCTGTGGAGGAGTGATTTTTGAGTATAGTGTTTAGCTTTTAAGCTGAACACTATACTCAAAAAACACTCCTCCACAGGTGATGTCCGGCACTTATATTCAGGCTTGAGATACCATTGTGTTTTATGATGAACTCGAAGAAGCTTTATGAAAGTTGCCACAACACGAGATGTACACGGATTTATATTAAACAAAAACTTTAGTTTGTTGTTGTAACAAGAATAGAGACCTATTCACAAATACATGAAAACGAGGTGTTGGCTGGCTGCTCAAAGTAGAACTTGTTGCACGCAGCAACGCAGAAACTTTCTTTCTACCTCGTTTTCCATGTATTTGTGAATATAGGTCTATCCTTTGTTGTAATAAGAATGATCATATGTACGTTGTTCTCTTGTTCTACCTGATCCAGAAAATTCGGCATGTACAAATTTAAAACTTTACCGAGGTTCCTTCTGATAAAACAGAAAGTGCATACCCAATTATCCCGCTTAGCGGCTCATCCTAAGTAAAGATACATACACAATTTTCAGAATTTGACAGATATATAAAACAAAGATACTATATGGTACTATACACTGCTATATGGTTCCTTTAGGGTGTACTCACAGGGAACCTCCAATTCATTTTTTCTCAAAACATCGACTTCAACTCTCTTTATTACACGGTTTAAAACTTACCAAATTACCTATAGGCGTACCCCGGATATAAAGCCGAATTAAAGGCTTAAAAATGGTGAAGGCGCCTAATCCCACCCACTTGAATAAATTTACACATTTTATAAATTCTGCCTATAGGCGAATGCGTTGTTAAAGCGGGGCTGGGTAACCTAAAATTAATTTTTAGTTACATTGTTTTTATGCCGTACAAAAGTACGAAAAATTGAACGTTTTTGGTTCAAACACATTGATACAAGGGTCTTGTCAGAAACATGTTCAGTGTTCCTATGTCCTTTCCGATCTGGTCTTTGTGAGCCCCTCCCCCTCTTTCGTAAAATCTGTTTGGGTAATGCAATCAACTTGAATTTTTTCATGAACGTACTTCGATTTATTAGGAACAATTTAATGCAAAAAACACTATTACTAACATGAGCACGCTGACGTCAGCGTTTTTTCGATAGATCAGGTGTATTTGAAAATTTTATTTTTGCAATATGGAAAATTAAAAAGAATTAGTTCTTGACGATTTGGTCCAATATTTTTGTCAGCATTTTTTTCAAAATCATATGGAAAATAATGAGTTCACAAAAGTTCATTGTAAGTCTTTATTTGTCTAGTTAATATTACCGGCGAAACCAACAGCAACACCAAGGTTGGATAAACAAAGCCCTTAGATTTCCAGGCTTAATCAGTATACACATAATAAAAAAATATGGGACACTGGGTTCAACTCGAAAAGTCAACCTGAGATTTAAATTTACGCACAATCGCAACAAGTTTGGAATTTAATCGGGGAAACGGGAACTCCATGAGAGCCCGAGAACCTTTTCGTGTCGCTCAGTAAGTTTTTTTTTCAGTTCGAAGGAAAACCACAGCGTTAGCGAAATGACATGCAAGGTTGCCGTCCGGCTTACAGTTCCGATTTCCCGATATGTTCCGATTCCGGCCAAACAGCGAGTACAACGGCTTTTTAGGAATTCCAACAACCTCATTTCGCAAGACTACATGCTTTTTTGAAATACGAATAGTGGAAACTATTATTTCAGAACGGAAAGAACCCCTGGAAATAAGTTAGGGTGTTCCGATTTACCGAAAATGTTCTGACACCTAGTAAAATGTCCATCACACCTCCACGCGGTCTTCGCACCGATTAAAAAACGCTCGGGAATATTACTTCAGACGGAATAAAATATAAATTGTTTCACCCTTTACCAAAGTCACTAAATCTCCGCTTCTTCATGCCCCATTTTCCGTAACCGAGAACACTTGGAGGCTACCACGAGATCGAGCCCCACCAGAGTTAATTTAATATTATCCTATATTTTCTCTTTTGCTTAAAGTACATTTAGAAAATTTACTTTTAAACCCTTTTTGATCCTCCTACGACTATATTGGAAACAATTATCACATAAATCCCAAAGCTTTCCTGCAACACGTCAACCCTTTAGAATGTGAAACAGAAAGGTGAAACTTCCCGCCCTAACTGGAGAAACAAACAAACAAACAGAAAATAGTATCTATTGGTATGAAACTTCCTTTGTATATTGTGTCGAAGTTTTAAGTAAAACGGAGCAGTAGTTCGAAAGTTATTGGAATGTGGTACATTGTACCCCTCCCCGGTTATTAGACCCCCTAAAAGCCCGGGTCTTATAGGTTAATACAAGTATCTAGACTATAGAGAATAGTTGATCTACGGGGGAATCAAGCTAAGAAAATCGGAAGATAAAACGGAGGTCTGGAAAATATATATAAAAAAACGGGAACCAGGCGAAATCGGAATTTAACCCTATTCAGTCCGGGCTTTTTTGAACATTTCAGACTAGGGAATTACGAATTGATGCAAATATAACAGAAATGTTTCCATACAGAAATATTTATCTGGGACACACACAAAGTAACATAAAAAATAAGATTTATACAAATTATATAAAAAATAAAAACAGAAAAGCTTTGAAATATACTCTAGGTTAAATCTTTGGTAATTTAGGAGCAGTCACAACTGGATTATTCTTTTCGAGTAGTTTTCTACCTTCGGATTTGTAATCGTATGTGCATGTATGAGTCTCCGGATAACGATGCATTGCACAGAATTTGCTGCCACAGCTAAAAGAAACAGATATTTTTGCAACTTTTGAACAATCAATCCGTTAAAGTCTGAATATCACTGCCGGACATCACCTGTAGAGGAGTGTTTTTTGAGTACTCAAAAAATACTCCTTCACACGTGATGTCTGGCAGTTATATTCAGGCTTGGCAGTTCAAATGATCTAGCATTTCACATTGCATAGTATTCAAACGACATATATGCTAGGCGAACATCTTTAAAATCATTATGTACCTCTACACACTTTTTTATTGGTCATGAGCAAGTATAGAAAATTTAAAGCACACGAAGAATAGAAAATAATCGCTTAGAGGATAAAATAAATCGCTATCCTGGCGGCGCGCGACCTCTCATCAACGTCGGAAAGACGTCTTTTTGACGTTGTGACGTGAAAAAGACGTCTCTTCGACGATGATAAGATGTCGCGCACCCAATGGCTACTTACCGACATTGATAAGTGGTAGCAATGCCAAGCTTCTTCGTGCATAAGAAACATCGTGTTTTTTTCTTTCCATTGAGCGATGGTGGATGACGTTTCTCTTTATGAACTGATGGAAGGCGAGTAAAGTTGCTATGCGGGTGAATTTTTGACGATTGCTATAAATAAAAAGAATTGTTATTAACTCTAACCCAGTGAGCAAAGACTTGTTCAAAGTCAGCAAAATGACGTTAGAACAAAAATGTTCTATTGTTAATTTGGTGACTTTGAACAGGTTTTTGCTGGCTGCAAGTAAAGACGCTAGAACCGCGTCGAACGACATCGACAAAAAGTGACGAAATCCTTATTAGGTGACGAAATTTTCAACTGACTAATTTTAATGCCGGCTAAAGTTTACACCGTTTTTTTACCGATAATGTATATACTTTCACATAAATAAATCGTAAGAACACAATAATATACCAACATTGAATCACAAGGTTTACCATGAGCTTCGTAAATAAGCTGAATATTGCTACATACGAAGATTGTCAAAACTTCATCAGAACGCCATAAAAAATCCAGCTACAAACGACTAGAAAATTATGGTGTGTCACATAATACGAAAAATGTTCAGTAGATGATAACAAAAACATGGGATATCCGAACATAGTTGGAATAGATACTCCATTCCAAAACTGTTACAAGCGGAAAAAGTCTTTCAATGGTCCTTTTCACAAAACAATGCAAACGAGGCGTTTGCTGCTCAAAGTAGAACTTGTTGCAATACAGTAACTTCCTTTTTGTGCAGTGACTTCCAGTCAAAAAACTTGCCCAAGACCAGCAGTAAAGACGCTAGAATCGACGTTGTTCTAGCGCCTTTACTGCGGACTTTGAATAATGTTTTGCCCACTGGGTACCGACTAGACTAGAGAATAGTCGGTCTAAGTAGGCTAATCAAAGTACATCGGAAGATAAAACGGGAATCGGGCAAAATCGGAATTTACGACCCACGTGTTTTTCGCTTGGTTTTTTTCCCTCCCGTTCTCTCTTCTCCGGATTGCCTACCGAGAAAGCTAGACTAGCTACCGACATGTTCTTTCTTTGCCGTATATTATATTTATCCTATTTCGATTGCAAATACTAAAAATACTTACAAGTTTAGCCGACAGCCTCCCATCAGGTGTTTTTCGTCTATTTCTAGATGAGCACCTAACCAAACTTTTCGGCAGTTTATTGCTATTTTCAACGTTACTCGTTTTGGGACGAACCCAGTTTAAAAGTTTTTTATAATTTTCATATTCTACAGGATCACTAAGGAGTTCAGATAATTGTGCTTCAGATAATTGACCATCATCTTGCGTTGCATTGTCATAATGGAATTTCGAACGATCTTTTACATTGTGCATTGGAGGACTTTTTACTTCTGAAAACAATTCACTAGCATCAGTTCGATCCAATTTTCCTAGAGGTTTTAATATACGATGTCTATTTTTAGTTGAGGTATGAGAGTCGCTATTTTTCCTTGCTTTATGTTTCTCGTTATCAGTAATGTTTGGTAATCTTCGATAACCACAGACGTTTGACGAACATGTACTATCACGACCTGTAGTACGAAACGAATGCTCTGTGTTGCAATCAGCAACGTTTGAATGAAACGAACTTGATGTCTTTCTGCCTTCAGATTGAAGTGATGTGCATTCTGTAGTGTTATGTTTAGCTGAACTCTTACTTTTTTGAATAGGCGGGAGTGAGTGATGTGCGGCAGAAGTTTCTACTCTAGTTGATGAATTAAGGTCAAATTTATCAGGAGATGGGGTTCCTTCATAGTTATTAAGTTTAGATTCGGTTTTCGGTATAACACCATGTCGAGAAAGAACGCTTCTTGGTGGATTTGAAAAGTGAATTCTAAATAAAATAAACAGTCAGAAGCTCTCCAAAAATCAAATCGATTTCGAATGCTGACCCTATTCATGCTAGGGAGAGGGAGGGGACAAAAATGCCACCCCTCCGGTTTTTTTGGAATAACTTTTGTTGGGTAATCTATATGTTCCGAAATTTTGACAGTGTTCTTAATTTTCTATTTAGGATACGAATTCCAAAAAAATATTTTTGGCTTAATTTTACTAATTTTTGTATTTTTGAGCAAAAAAAATAAATAGTAATTTAGTCAAAAAATATTTTGGTTCGAAAATATGACGTCATCGCCAAAATAATGACATCACCAATTTTTGGGGGTTTTTTTTATGACTGTCTATAACCCTGCAAAGTTTCCAACCCTTAGCATCGTTCGTTCAGAACTTAGATAGGGGTGGCTTTTTTGCCACCAGCACGAATATGCTACGCAAGCTACCCCAGCATGAATAGGGTTAAAGGTTATACGAACTCAAAAAGAATCCTGTCACCCAGGATTGGTAAAATGTGTAGCGAAATAATTTTAATTTTTAATAAATTTAATTTTTTCAAACTATGAAGTTTTTAATGCTTTAATACAGCCCAAACAACGTAATTGCATTGTTTGTAACCGCTGAATGCTGTCACTTGCTTTGTTGACAAGTGTGACTAAAAAGCTGCAATTTAGTATCATATTAGCAGCTAAAAGATTCCGATTCATAGGAACACCAGTTAAAAATTACTTCAAAAAAAATACTCACTGTATTTTAAGCAATACCTACCTTCTTTTTGCTAATTTACTAGACGGCTTTCCTGCAGATGGCGGTAGAGGATTCTAAAAAATTATTAAAAAGCAGTCCTAGAACATAACTAAAATACAACAACCAACAGATTTAGTGACCATCTCCATCGTTATTTTTTAAATATACACTAACCCAGTGGGTAAAAACTTGTTCAAAGTCCGCAGCAAAGATGCTTAAAAAACGTTTGCAACGTTGTTCTACCGATTCTACTGCGGACTTTGAACAATTTTTTTACTGGGGTACTCCTGTTAATTGGAATCATTATATGAACGAGAAACTAGTTCGACACACTGTAAAATGAAATTCGAGTTGTCAAAAGTAACCGATAACTCGAATTTTCAAAATACACACAGATAAATTCCAGTAAGCACATGTATCACAATGTATCGAAATCAGAAAGCGTTGAAGAAAGCAAATAAAATGTATTAATTAACATTATCCTGTGTATTAATAAAAACATGAAAATTTTGCAAGAAATAGTCCTTGAAGGTATCGGTGATCTAGGTTCCATTAGAAATTTCGGTTTCATAAGTTACAATATTGAAAAGAAATTTCAAAATTAAGACAACCTTGCCAGTGTATTCTTTTGTAGAAGTTTCAGGGAATTTTAAAAGAAATCAATCCATTTTGCAAGATCATTGACTTAGTACCCTCCTCTGTAGATTTTATTTTTGAGGCCTTTAGTTCCCTAATTATTTTGTGGAAGTTTGAGTTATCTGAATAAAAATTGTCCATGAGATTTGAAAAGCGTTCGATTTAAAGAATACTCTGAGAAAATCTGCATTGAAGAGTTTGTATTTTATTGTTGTTGTTTTTTCACAACAAAGAAACCAATTAATTGGAAGATCAATTAAGGTTGATTTTCATAATGCAAAAAATATTGCGGAGTAAGCCAAAACAAGACATTTCATTGGTAGAATGAGGTCCATTCTACCAATGGAATGTCTTCTTATGGCTTTCGCCGCAAATTTTTCGCCTCGTGGAAATCAATCTTTTCTACAATAACTTGGAGACAGACTCTGCTTATTGACTTTGATAACAGACTGGCATTCCCCCTGTGGAGGAGCCTCCAAAGATGCTCCTCCATAAGGGAATGCCGTTGTGAGGCTTGAATAAAATTCTAATAATACAACTTGTGCATTATAAAACCTACTCTCACTTTGCTTTTAGAACTCTTTGCTTCCATCTTTGAGCGTAATAACTTCATTTTGTCTCTAGTCATTATATTATCTTCATTTTTGGCCTACAAAAATAATAAGTGGGTGAGGTCAGTCTTAACAATTGAGAAAGTTTGTTGACTTGTTCAAAGCCTGTGGTAAGTACGCTAGAACAATGTCTTCGACGTTGTTCTAACGTCTTTACTGCTGACTTTGAACAAGTTTTTGCCTACTGGGTATTCCTTAAACCTCAATAGATTTATATTTAAGACATTAGTTTTAATGAAGTAAATTCAATGGTTAGGAAAACTAAATTATTCAAGATCAGACACATAAATTTTGGTTTTCGGAAAATACTTTTTACTTTTTAGTATAACAATGCTTTTGATAACTTTTTAATAGTTTTTCCATTTATATCACCAAAAATATTACGTCCCAATAATCCATACTTGTTGCGAATCTTAATTTACATTAACAAGACAAAGTGGTAAGAGAAGAATTAAATATGAAAAGGAAAAGGTATATATCACTTGGATAATGCACATTTTAGTCCACATTTATAGACCTCGATTCAATATTTCTGTAAAAGCAGATCTCCACTAGGCGAATTTGTTTGCACAAATTCTAAATGAAGCCATTGCATTGGTTGAAAGTGACGTCACCTGTAGGGGGGATGTTTATTACTTTTTGGATATCCCCCTATTTCCCTGCTTATTTGATACTGCAGAGTAGCAAAACTATGAAACAAGTGAATGTCTATCATAAGATAACACAGATTCGATCTAGATTATTTAATCCAGGCTATGTGGGAATGAACCATTTATATCTTATATTATGTTCTACTAGCCTGCACATATTTTGTTGCAAGTTCAATTATAAATTATTTTAAACATCAGATAAGTGAAAGCCTACCAAATACGGTCCCGTATTTCGCTGTATTCGGGCTGTGTATTGCCATATATGGCAATACACAGTCTGAATACAGAGAAATACGAGACCATATTCGTTATAGGCTTTCACTTGAACAGTATCAGACAAGACATCCAATATGAGAAACTTTAGCCTCATCTCATTATTCTGAAGGTTTCATATGAAACAGATAAGTCCACTATCAAGACTTTAAATTAACATTAGACATTGCCTATAATGTTCCATAACAATAGTAAAAAACAAGACTTGTTGTATTTAATACTTACGTTAGTATCTTGTGGGCTATCATCTTCTGGACCAACATTGTAAATAGATTCTGGGCTGGAAAGTAAAATCAAATGCCATTTAGACAAACCTTGATAGAACGTTCAGACATCACCTGTGGAGGAGTGTTTTTGAGTATGGTTTTCAGTTTTAAAGCTAAAAATTTCTCAAAAAACACTCCTCCATGGGTGATGTCCAACCATTATATTGAGGCTTGTTAGATCTAATACCAGTGAGGAAATGAAATAAATTTGAACTTTTCAAAAATTATTCCCAGCCAGCAAAAAACGTGTTCAAAGTCAGCAAAACAACGTTTGAACGTTATTTTGCTGACTTTGAACAGGTTTTTGACAACAAATACAATTAATAAAATAATGGTACCTGAGTGATTCAGAATAAGGTGTCAATGTCCCATCACCTCTGTCATATACACGAAAGAAATTTAACTGGTCTCCATCCCTGTATACAATTATAGCACATAATATTAACAAATGTTTGGTAAAGGAAACTTGTGACTGATTGGTATTTTCCTTATAAAGAAACAAATCAATTGCATCTTTGGCAACTTGCCACAACACCCTGTTTAATTTTAGGTCAAACATTTGACTTTTCACTTTAAATTCATTGAATTATAATAAGTAGCATAATTCCTCTTTTAAACACCATCCTCTAACAACTACCGCACTTTTAGATCAAAATGTGCAACAAAAGCTGCTCTCTAATAAATGCTGCTTCCAATAAAAGCTTTATTTTCCACTAAAGCAACTTTCATTAGAAAAGTTTATCCAAGGGTAATGTTTCGTGTTATAGTATAAGTCCACAGTAAAGACGCTAAAACAACGTCGTTCGACACTGTTCTAGCATCTTTACTGCTGACTTTGAACAACATTTTGCCCACCAACATAAATTTGATAAAATTTAAACTCTGATATACATACAGAATTGTTATATAAACTATCCTGTAACTCTAATCTAAAAACAGCTAAGAGACCATCTTAAAATTTCGCTCCAAAACCAACTTTTTTGGCATGGTTAAATCAACTAAAATCGACAAATTTCTACAAAAACAAATCTGTAACGAACTTGCCAAGATTGTTGACTCTGTTTCTCCTCTTGAGATTATATTTTTTAGACAGTGTCCCTTAGGGACCATCTACAAAATTCGTTACCAGAGAAGAGTGCTGAATCAATGATCTTGCAATTGATTGGTTTCTTCGTCCCGAAAAAAAACAACCAATTGCAAGCTCATTGACTTAACACTCTTTATCATAGATTAATTTTTCTCAAAATTATTGAATTTTACTTTTTTAA
>JAULBZ010008561.1:0-10628 GCA_032360805.1 Neoturris breviconis | reverse complement strand
AAGTTGCTAAAGGCGCTCCGTGCTTCGCACCTCGCCTGTCATTCCGCCGCGCTTTGCGCTCTCCCCCGTAGCCTCTCATTTTCGGAGCGTCTGAAAGGCTACTGGTTAGTAAGTCGGGTATTGAAAGGAGATAAATGAATGCAAGAAGAATATTTAATCATCCTCATCATCAATTGTTATTATACTGTTATTTTCGAGGGGTTTTCTATTGTTTACTGTTGGATCCTTCAATAGTTTTCTTATGTCTGGACATTTTACTTCCAGCGGAACGCCTTCGACCAATTTGAAGAAGAGGTTAACGAGGATGATTTATTAGCGCAAAATGTATGACTATAATCATAAGATATTCAGATGTCTATGCAATGCTAATGTTTCCTTCATTTCTGAATGTTGAATCTTCTCATTCGCGAAAATTAATTCCCGCAAAAAATTTCTAAACACCTGATTCGCAAAAAATTTCTTCTCGCGAATTGAGAAAAAAAATCTGAAAAAAAAAATTCGCGAAAATTACTTCCCTTAAGGTATGTTCATTTGTAGGTATAAATATGCAACCGAATTAAGATGAACAAATTATTTTGATGTATTTATACCAAGCTCGTCTCCAGCCTCTTTTGTCTTTTTTTAATAAAAAAAGTCAAAAGGTGCTGGGAACGAGGTTGTATAAATGCATCAAAATAATTTGTTCATCTTAATTCGGTTGCATATTTGTTAGAATGTATAACTGGAAGAAGTTTCGTATATCAGCTTGTCTCAGCCTTACTGACAGGCAAACTATATGTCTGTCTTACGTAAAGAATTAATGAAAATTAAAGTTCAAGGGACCGAAGAAAATAGTAATAAAAATTCGAGTTAAATTCATCAAATTAATTCATTTTGCATAGCTACATATAACATCGATCCCAGCGCTTCTTCTCTTTTTAACTGAAGACGAGAGAATAGAAGCCCTGGGATCGAGGTTGAGCTACATACATATTTATGTATGTTCTCATGTTCTCTTTATGATCGCGGTACGTTACATAACATTCGTATTATTATTTTTCATTACTCATATTTGGAATCTCTTTGTGTTTAGGTTGCAATATGCAACCTCGTTCCCAGGTCTTCCTGGGAACGAGGTTGTGCAATATGATAATTTTGTAATGGTCAAATATGTCCGTTAATAAATTTAACTAAATAAATTAATAATGTGAATCAAAGGTACGGTATTGAAAGTAGCCCACCAAACCAGGTGAAAGTTAAACCTAAGCATATAAAATATGATTTGCATACACACATTATACAGTGTTTGAATTATATACACATGTATGTATGTACATGCGTATGTATGAAAAAAAGATTTACACATAGACTTAAACACATATTATATTATTTGACTATACTTTGTTTTTATTGTTAGTATAAACTAGGATTCCATCCTCCTAGGTATAAACCATGTAGTTATTTAAAGGTGGTTGTCATCTATCTGTTATTAAAATTAATAAATAAAGAATAATGAAATAGAACAATAATTTTTCTTAAAAACAATCAATAAAAAATCTTCCTCTGTTGAATTGTGTATTGTCATTATATTACTAATTTGCATTGAGTAATTATTAAAGATAAACGTTTGTTATATAAGGAGCTGATCCACTATGGTATTGCGCAATGAGTGGTTGTGGAATTAGATAAAAGCGATTTGTCGACGCTGCCAAATTAAAAATTTAGAATACCAGTTTCCATTGTTGCTAAAGTAAATATTAATGTGTCTAGACATCGACATCATTTAAGAGAACTAAAGCTATTTGATAAATTTATCGAACCATGAATTAATATCAATCAAACTAAATAAATGATTTTGATTGGTTTGTATACCTTTGTTTAAATATTTTTGAATTAAAGAGATTTGTCAAAGCTGCAAAAATAATAATATAAATAGATATAACATTATTAGTTATTTCAAAATTGAAGAAGGAAGTTTTCTAAAAAGTTAATTTTCAGAAAATTTCTAAGGCGCCCTTTACATGGAGTTTCATGTCGCCCGAAACGAAATCTGCCCGAAATGAGATTTCAAAAACGTCAAACGTTCAAAAAATTATGAGAAATTTCGGAAAACGATACTCGGCTAATTTGTTGTCATGGAGCTCCTATTATTAAAAATTTAGTGACACCTTTAAAATATTTTTCTTGATAAGAGAATATGCTCTTAAACACTCAGGAATGTTGGAATTCAATTGTCAACTTCTTTCTGCGCCAAAAACATGAAAAAAGGAACCTAAAAGGTCCCCTCAAAATGCAACTTTTAATTTTTTGAAAAACGTTTTGAAAGTTACACAGCTGCAATCGTCTATTCTAATGCTTTTCAAATCTGCAGCGGGGTTTGGAAAAAGCTAATGTTGCGTAGCAACAATTGGCGCACAAAGACAACACGGTTAAGTTGGAAAATATTTTTCAAGCCAAATCTGCACTTTTTTTAAAATGATTTAAAATCTTCTTTCAATGTCTTAAAAGTTTGAGTTTAAAATGCCAATTTTTTGAATATTATGATTATTTTTTACATATTCGGAAAGGATATAAAGTGAAAGAAGATTAATCTACAACGGGAAAAAAAAAAGTGCAGAGCAATTATAAAACAATTAAGTCAAAAAAATGTTCTAAATAGAAAATGTCCATCATAAATTTGATATATTTTTCAAAAAAAATTTAAGTCAAGAAAATTCACGAGAAAATCATTTTGGTGAATGTAAGTAAATCAAATGCTCAAAAATTTATTAAGGCAGCCTTTACATGGAGTTTCATGTCGCCCGAAATGAGTTCTCAAAAATGTGTTAATTATTTTAATTAATTTAATCGATACTTGATTTGGACCGAAATGACATTGTACCCGAAATTAATTTCATTAATCTCATTTCGGGCGAATTGAAACTTCAGAAAAAAACCCTTTTTTGCGGAAACTCGGTCCCAAATAGACGAAATTGAAAAAAATTCGGCCAGTGGTCTCTTGACCCTAGAATGTTGCCTAGAATGCCATAACCAAATTTTAGTACAGTACCACGCCTTTACGGTCCATTTAATTTTCGAAGAGCGAATAATCATTGGAGTGATTTTGAGCATAGCTTAGCCTAGGAAGGCTGTTGTTTGTAGCTCCAAACGACAAAACCCGCACACAAATCCAAGACTTTACGGTGGAATACTGCAGTTACAGCGGAAACGAGGCCACGGAAGTAGCCTTCAAAATCCCACCTCCACAGTGATTATTTGTTGTTATTTCGAACATCACATAAGGATACATTTTGTAGTTTCAATTCTTTTTCTTCTTTCAATCTTTTGTGATACTTCCAAAGCTTGAATTCTTGATTCAACTCTCCCTGACAGTATTCCTGTTCCAACGAGTTAACCGGTTGTATCTGCGAGGAAGAGTAATTGAGTCAACGATCTTGCAATTGACCAATCGATTGCAAGTTCGTTGACATAACACTCTCCTACGCAGTAGCTAGTATCTGATAAACCAGTGATCGAAATAAGAGCAATAATCACTGTTGATGGATGTTATCATTTTTAGTGGTCGAAATAAAAGAAAACAATCACTGTGGATAAGTGATTTCTGTGGATAAGTGATTTCTGAGCATAGCTTCGGGCTACATATCATGAAGCTGTGCTCCGAAAATTCCTCTTCCGCAGTGGTTATATAATGTTCTGGTCGAAATAAGAGTAAATAATCATTGTGGAGGAGTGATATTGTTAAGCATCGCTTCAGGCTACACAGTCTGAAGAGCTGTGGTCAAAACTCTTCCACCACAGTGATAATTTACTCTTATTTCGAGCATAAAACATAAACAAAACAGTCTGCTGTGCGGTATCGTGAAGACCCCGAACTTCCGGATAGACACATATAAAGAAAGCCTGAAATAACTCGCGGACATCCCCTGTGGAAGAGTATTACTTAAGCATTCGAAAACACTCCTCCACATATGGTGTCTGGGAGTTAACTGCAGACTCGTATAGAAGAAAAATAGTTGACTACCGATTTTATGATAATTTGATCTAATAATCACAACGGACTCTCATTCCCAAACCCAACGGGCAAAAACTTGTTCAAAGTTAGCTTAAAACGTTGTTCTAGTGTCTTTACAGCGGACTTTGAACAAATTTTTTCTCACTGGGAAATTATTCCAAGAATCAACCTCGTTCTCATTTTTCTCCATAAAATATTTATATATAGAATTTCGTATTGAGAACGAGGCTGTAAAATAAATAAAAAAAATTGAAAGTAGAAAAATAAAATACATACAGCTGAGAATTTAAATAAATAGTTTCATTGGGCGCTCAAAAATATTCAACTTAGTTCTTAGGCTCTTTTCTGTACTGACGACAACAAAATCTAGGGAGGAAGGTTGCCAAAACCTCTAATAATTAATTGATGTCCGCTAACTAACTACGTAGTGAATACGTTTATGATATAGAAAGATTTGTTAGTGGGTTACGATGCCACGAGAGATTCAGTGTAAGCCGGTTGGGCTTTACAAGAAACAAGTTGAATGATTCTTAATAAATGGAAGGTTCTATGGAGTCATACATGAAACTTAACTAGAATATTGCTGACAAACTATAAACAAATAAATAAAGTTCAAAACAAAAACAAGAAAATATATAAGCCAATCACAAACATCATAAAGCTAAAAACAAGAAAAGATAAACCAATCAAACACCACAAATGCTGAGTTTCATACGATGCTTTGTCTTAAGATGGTTTGTCTTGTTTGAGTTTTAAGATAGATGTAAAAGGGCAGTGGCCAAAATAAGAGTAAAAAAGCACTGTGGAGGAGATTTTTTTTCAATATTCACTCCTCCACAGCAATTATTTGCTCTTATTTCGACTACTGAATGGGAAGCCAGTAGCACCAGCACCAACATTTATTAGAACTTGAGATCAGCCTGAGATCAACCACAGAGGAGTGTTGTTTGACCATACTAAACTTCCCCACAAACGATGTCCCAGCAGGCTTGCCAAAAGTGAGCAAACATGACGGCCACCTGTGGAGGAGTGTTTATTTATTACAGTTTTTAGCTTCAAAGCTGAACATTATACTCAAAAACCTTCCCTTTATAGCTGATATCCGAACGTTATTATGAGGCTTGCAAAAAAAGTGAGCTAAAGTTATTTTGAAAAGACAAGAAGTACTGGGAACGAGATTGGCCTAAGCTCAAATTCTGTCTTTTGAAAAAAGAATGGTCACCTGCCAGTTAATAAAGGTTGAATTCCACGGGGCAAAAAATTCGCCGCGAAAGCCGAACATTCCGTTGGTGAATTTGGTGCCACAGTGTGGCGTCGATTTCTACCAATGGAATGTCTTATTTTAGCTTTCGCGGCGAATTATTCGATGTCGACTTTGAACAAGTTTCTGTCCACTGGGTAGTTTACTATGCTTAAAAATCTCTCCTCCACAGTGATTATATATTCCGAAATTTGAACTCAAGCTAGAGTTAGAGAATTTCAGATCAGATGTTTGAATGAAAGCCTCAAAATAACGGTCGGACATAACCTGTGGAGGAGTGTTTTCAAGTAGAAGTTGAAACTGTAGCTACTCAAAGAACACTCCTCCACAGGTGATACCCAACCGTTATTATGAGGCTTATGAATGAGACACAATTAAGTCAATTTAGTACACATGTGAAAAATAGTCATAGAAAGAAACCTTTAAAAAGGTTGGTTATTGTGACTCTTCCTCACAAATTGAATTAAAATGTACTTATACACACCGAGCCTTCCTAATATACGTAGATATATAAACAGTAAAGAACAAAGGTGCGATCATTAAAGGCCGTTTTCCATTAGCGTATAATTTTACGCTAATGGAAATCCAGCTTAACTCTGTAAATAATGCATTGCGATTTTTACAAACCAGAAAATCCTTGAATAGCCAGTGGTGTTAACAAGAGCAAATAATCACTGTGGAGGAAAATCCCTCATCCACAGTGATTATTTGTTCTTACCTGGAGCGTTTGCATATGTTTATGATTCAATACTCTTGACCGCAGACATTATTTTCGGTAATTAGACCCGGTCCTAGTGAGCAAAAACTTATTCAAAGTCCGCAGTAAAGACGTTATAGAACAACGAACAACAAATTAGAACAACGTCGTTCGAAGTTGTTCTAGCGTCTTTACTGCGGACTTTAAACAAGTTTTTGTCCACTGGGTAACGTCTCTTTTAAATATAACCTTCAAAGGTGGATTTACACTAGATGAAAAATTTCGTGCGAAAGTCAACTCACTGGAATCCTTTTGACTTTCGCACGAAATTCATCGCCTTGTCGATATCAGTCATTAAGGAATCAAAATAAGTCAATATAGGCCTGTGAAGATTGGTGTCTTGTAATGCATCGTAGATTCTATTTGTACTTTTATTGATCCCTATTTTATAATACTAGTTACCAACCCAATTCACAAGTCTTTGCATTATATATAATATGATCTTTAAGAGCAAAAAATACCTTGAGAACTGGGTTTATTTAATACATGTTTAGTGATCGAAATAAGAGCAAATGATCACTGTGGAGGAGTGATTTTTGAGAATAGTTCAAGGCTATAAATCGTGAAGCTACAGTCAACAATCCCTCCTTCACAATGATTATTTGCTCTTGTTTCGACCGCTACAATTTTCAGGCCATCAGCTGAGGTTTCAAATTGTGATCAGAACAAATACGCTAATATATATTTTTTGATCCTTAACAAGAACAAATAATCATAAAATTTATCGCTAAACCACAAGAATTTATAAAGTTCGTACCACTTTTGTGATAATAAAATTGATTGGGACGAGATAGTGAAACAGTATATCGGTGTGATTTCCTTTGAAAAAGCCTGAAACTATGCGCAAAAACGACTCCTCCACAGTGATTATGAATAACAACGACATGGAAAATAAGAAAATCATTTGGCCTCCTTTCAGAAACTTGCACAGTACCGAGAAATAGCAGTTCTTTCAATTTAATGACTTCACAAGCGATTTTTTTTTGCATATGAAAGGTCTGTAAAAACAATGCAATCATTCGATAGACCCCCAAAACTTAAGCATAATAGAGTTATAGATCATAGGTTCTGATGTTCAGCTCAAAATTTCCCTTTGTCTGCAGTATTATTGTCCAGGATTGTAGTAATTTAGTATATTTTCAACGAATATTTCGTGGATAAAGGAATTACAAATTTTGAGGAGTCGTGGTTCGGCAACACACTCTAAGCCCAAAACAAGACTTCCAAAGAAAAGGTAATACCCCTTATTACATCATCAAAATGGTAGAAGTGCTATTTCTCGGGTTTTAGTGCATGTTTCTTATTTCACATATCATTGTCATTCATAATATTCAAGCAGAATTTAGTCGGCAATTTCTTTTTTCGAACTGAAACAATTGAACTGCACAACACCTGTGGAGGAGTGTTTTTTGAATATAGATTCCAAATATTCATAAAATCCAAACAGAGTTTAGCCATCAAAAAAATATTACGTAGCTACTGAAACAATAGACCTATTCACAAATACATGAAAACTAGGTGTTGGCTGCTCAGAGTAGAACTTGGTTACAATGCAATAACAGCGATTCACTCTCATGTATTTGTGAATCGGTCTATTGAACTGCTCATCTAATGGCTTATTTCTTGACTAAAATGTTATAACAGATAGTTTTATTAACTTTTAAAATCACCATTAACAATTGATATCCAAAAACAATTTCGTATAAACATTCAAGTAAGGAATATGTATAGTCGTCCCTTCACCATTTCGAGTATTGCTAATTTTTAGCGGGTATTAAAAAGCGAGTAACGGTGTATTTTTAGCCGGTATTACATTACAGAGTTGGGAGAAACAGAATAATTTGTATTTAATTTTACAGCGTGAATGAATACTGAATACGGAACAGTAAAACTCCTGTCATATATGACAATACACAATCTGGATACAGAGCTTTGCAGGTCTGTATTCAGTAGGCTTTCACACTGTGTTTAGGGAATCGGGCATTTGAGAATATTTAATGGGAATTAGTGGTCGAAATAAAGGTAACTAATCACGTGGAGGAGGGAGTTTTGAGCTAAGTTTTAGGCTAAAAAACCTGAAGCTATGCTCAAAAAACCCTCCTCCACAGTGATTATCGGGACCACCAGAAATATGCGCCGTTATATTCATGTCAGATAATATCAGGTTACCTTTATAGCAATATCAAGATTCTCTTTCTTAGAGCCAATGGGAATTTCGAAAGGACCAGTGGGCAAAAACTTGTTGAAAGTTTTCAGTAAAGGCTAAAACAACGTTGAAAACGCTATTTACTGAGGACTTTGAACAAGTCTTTGACCACTGGGATACCAAACAATTTCGCAATTTAATTTTAAACTAAAACGCTGCCTGTATCAGACACTTTTATGTCACGTGAAAATGACGTAATTTCAATGCGACGTAAAAATGACGTCGTTTTGATATGACGTCAAAGTAACGATCTTTCGATGTTGATTAGACGTCACGTGCCCACTGGGAAGTTTGTGATTTAAAACATATCCAAGGAAAGTGGAGCTACATTCAACAAACAAAAAATTATGAAAATAAACTATAGAATTATAGATTATTTTCAGTTTTGTGTATCGATTATAAACAACCAGCAGGAGGATCTCACCATTTTGAATGGCAAGGTTATTGTCATACAGACAGTCAAACCTGTGTGAGACAACCACTCAGGGGAAAGGTGGTCGTGTTAAGACAGATTTCCACTAGGCGAATTCGTTTGCGCGAATTCTAAATGAAGCCATTACATCGGTTGAAAGCCACGTCATCTAGTGGTCGTCTTATAGAGATGATGGAATGATCAGAAAATGCATTATTAAGATAGCCAGATAAAGTGGTCACTTAAGAGAGGTAATCTTCTTATAGAGGTGGTTTTTTAGCGGGTTTAACAGTGTCATTACAGGCCTCTGAATTCACGACGGCATTCCCCTGTGGAAGAGCATCTTTCTGCAAATTAGTCTCAAAAGATGCTTCTCCACAGGGGAATGCCGACATGAATTCAGAGAAGCCTGCATTATTTCAAATTGTGGACAATATTTCAAACAGATGTGATATCCTCATTTCCAACAGCAGAGGATAACCTCAAGTAGTGGAGAATACGAAGAATTATTACAAACAAATTACGCAGTAGAAACATTTATGAAAATACCAAACATCAACATGATATTCATAATGTCCGCCTCATAAAAATGCTGTATCAAAACTTGCAAAGCCATGGCTATCCACAAAAGAATTGACGTTACCAGTCTAAATAATAATGTATATCGCTATTAAAAGTCAATTTCCAGGTGAAACGTTCGCTGCGAAATCCAAAAGAAGACATTCCATTGACTGAAATTGATGTATCAACAGAAAAAGGCCCAGGAAAACGAATCCAACATTCCATCCAACACGATGTTGGTCAAAATGTTTCGAAATGTTGTTGGATAAAGAGCGCAAACGATACATGATTTCATCCAACATTTCATCCAACATCGTTCAATAATGTTGGATGAAATTTTGGATTCGTTTTCCTGGACCTAAAGTTTTCTTTTGGCTTTCGCATCGAAACTTTGTCAGGTTAAACTATTTTATGTTGATTTCCATTAGGCAGAAAATTCGGCGCGAAAAGAAGACATTCCATTGGTACAAATTAACAATACTCATCACCTTTAGTAGTAGCAAAAAATCAAGAAGAGCAAAAACAATAGTATGAATTACGAGAGCAAATAATCAATGTGATTTTTCATAACTAGCATGGATGAAGGTTTTCAATATACAATATCAGGTCAAATATGTCCAGGAAGCACTTGATAAATATGAATGCTGAATCTGCTGAGGCAAAGTACCCAGTGAGCAAGTACTCGTTCAAAGTCAGCAGTGAAGACGCTAGAAGAACGTCGTTCACCCTTTTTATAAGATGAAAAATGAGTAGAATTGAGGATTTTTGGGGAGAATCGTGTTCATTTTTTTTTTATACGATTTCGGAAAATTACTAATAAAAATAATGAAGAGATTTGACAAAGTCTATGTGTCATGAAAATCAAATGTGCCTTACCGTATTTCCCCAAATAAACACTATGGCGATTGTTAAATTTTCATAGTAAAAGGTGCGGCGCTTTTTAGATGTGCAGTACTTATGCGAGGGCGGAGTTTATTTCAAAGATGAATAAGAGCACATATTTATATATAACTAAGGCGAGGACACTTCTTTTCCAATTGCAATACAAAAAATAAACGATATGCTCCGGCTTTGAACACGTAACAAGAAGGAAAAGTATTCACACTTTGAATCACGTGACCACAATTATTGCAAAAAATACCCTCATGTTTTCTTTCTATAAATATTTGAGATTTAATTATTTTCCGTAAAAGTGCTTATTCGAGGGGTCGTGCTTATTCGAGGAAATACGCCCAGTGGGCAAAAACCTTTCCAAAGTACACAGTATAGACGCTGGAACAAAGATTTTAACGTTGTTCTAGCGTCTTTACTGCGGACTTTGAACATGTTTTACCCACTGGGCGGCTTTACTGCTGACTTTGAACAAGTGGGAACATTGGGAACACCATGATTTGGTGACTGATATAGTAAGATGTTCATTACTGGAACTGGAGAGGGGGG
>JAULBZ010008560.1:0-10628 GCA_032360805.1 Neoturris breviconis | reverse complement strand
ACGTTAGAACAACGTTCTTTGAACGTTGTTCTAACGTTATTTTTCTGACTTTGAACAGGTTTTTGCCGGCTGGGAAAAAGGTAAACAATATAGCTCAGCTGGCAAAGACCTGTTCAAAGTAAGCAAAATAACGTTAGGACAACGTTGTTCTAACGTTATTTCGCTGACTTTTAACAAGTTTTGCCCTGTATATGCGTATAGTATAGTATATTATATTTCCTCTCGTAACATAAGAGCAAAACAAAAAAATCTCTTGCAATAATTGATAGCTACTCTCTATAAAACAATCGATTTGTGGCCAGGACAAAAAATCAGGACATAGTTACTTCCTTTTTCGCATTAAAATTTCCTGAACAGTTTTAATTTTACAAATCGTAACTAAATTATAGATGCTAGCCTAAAACTTCAAGTTGATTTGGTTAGCCGTTGGGAAAATATGGATAAAAATCTCCAAGGTAAGGCATTTTTGCCTCCCCCATCCGCCCGGGTTAAGAAAAGAAAACGTCATCAGTAGCATCATCATTTTCAAAATCTATTCGGGAATAAGTGACTAATTCAAAAATGTGGTTCGGGAAAGTAACTAAATTTCGCTCTGTGATCAATATTTCGCCCTAACTTTTTTATCCCGATAAGGTAAGTTATGAAAATGTCTACAGCGTGAAAGACTACTGAATACGGAGTATTAACCGTTCGTTAGTATGGTGGAGTACTCTCAGAAACTTGTTAATTAATGGGAAGGTATTAAAAGATTCAGGGGTGAAAATTCACAAAAGTATGATGTAGATTTTTAAAATATGTAAGAAAATAACTTCCTGAATAATTTTTTTTATGTGACTTTCACAGCAAAATTTAAAAATTTAGGGTGTCTACACCATACTAACGAAAGGTTAAACCACGACGCCACACAATGTGTGAAGTCAATCTCTACTAAAGTAATGTGTTTTTTTCTTTTTTTTTGCACGGGATTTTCTGCCTATGAAAATCAATCTTATACCACGTACGAAACTACATTAAAATGATGTCTGCCGCGACGATGTTTTAAAGCTGTTGTGTTGTTTATCTGACGTCATGTGCCACTTGGTTACTTAGAGTTTAAACATGTGTGATGATTATATATCAATGAAAGAAATGTGATAGGTCAACGAACTTGATACGTTACTTCCTTTTGGATAAACCAATTGAATATAAGTTCGTTGATTTAGCACTCTTCTCCATGGACACTTTTTATGCTCATTTGAAGAAAAACGCTGTTGGTATATTTGATAAACGAGACTATAAAGTTTAGATTTTTTGCAAAGTTTACTACAGATGTCATACAAACATTACTACATTTGTCCAGGTTTACTACACATGTCGACGGGTGTTACTACATTTGTCCTACTACAGATGTCGACGTTAACATTTGTCGTTAATATACAAATATTACTACATTTGTCAAAGTTTACTACACATGTCGACAGTTCTTACTACATTTGTCCAGGTTTACTACAGATGTCGACGTTAACATTTGTCGTTAATACAAACATTACTACATTTGTCAAAGTTTACTACACATGTCGACGGGTGTTACTACATTTGTCCTACTACAGATGTCGAGGGTAACATTTGTCGTTAATACAAACATTACTACATTTGTCAAAGTTTACTACAGATGTCGAAAGTGAAGTAGGGGGGAGGGGGCGGGGGCACTCCATGCCTATTTTGTCCTTGATTGTACCGCAACATCTAAACGATTTTCAAATGACGTCATTTTAACATTGAGTAAAAATAAAAGTCTATGTAACATCGTTATGACGTCAATGATATATTTAAAAAGGCAAAATGCTTCCTTTATAGGTCAGGTTTACTTGTTCTGTGATTCTTACCTTATTTATATAATACATGTCCTTACCGATTGGTTAGAATGTGGCTACGTTATCCGGGATAAGGACGTTTGAATTTACACTGTTTTACCCAACTATTCATAGGTTTTAGTGAAACTATATAGTGTGAGTCAGGCAATAAACAACTGCTTGGTGACGTATACAATAGATCATATTTGTTTAGCATATTGTGTCTATACATATTATTTAAGCTTGGAATTTGATACGAAATTTTACGAGTTTCGATATCTAAGTGGTATGTAGCTACGCTGTAAGAGGAAAAAATTCATGTAGGTAATAGTTTCTTGTTTGTTTTTAGACGAATTTATTCGTGCGAATTCTAAATGAAGCCATTATTCTTGCGAGATCCGAGGTCCATTTAATATCATCTGTCCTTCCCGGCGTGGTTAGTACACACGGTTGAATATTAGCTACGTGCTGAGTAGTTGAAAGAACCCAACCTTGATCCCAGGGCGTCTTCTCTCTTGGCGTCAGTTAGAAAGAGAAGAAGCGCTGGGATCGAGGTTGAGAAGAACCATCAAGATAAAATGCTGTTGTGTTTAGTTGGAACTTGCTTCCACTTTAGCCTGAGTTCCAGTCCCTAACTACACTACTTGTCGTAGTTAGGGACTGGAACTCAGGCTGCTTCCACTTATACACTTTTTTATATAAGAAATCATTTTATAAGCAACCAGTACTCAGAACGTTTAGCAGCTTTTAGTACTCAATCATGATCATTACTTTTTGATTTTTTTCCTTCTGTCATAGTCAAGATGAAAGCTCATATTCTCATATTGCTACTAACATATTCTAAATATTTGACTCCATAAGAATGAATATTAGTGGAGATATAATTGATTGAAGTCGTAGGAAATTATGTATTTTCTATGCTCACTGTGTAGCAACCATCTTGTTTGGCCAAACATTTTCTGTTTTCAGAGAAAAGAATTGCTTGTTTTGCCTCTTCTTGTCATTTTTAGACCCTCAAATTTTCTGAATATGTTCAGTGTGAGTCATTTATCCATTTGACAATAGATATTGAAAATTAGACCAAAAAAGATGATTATGTACCTTTAAGCAACTTAGTACTGAAATTTCAGTTTATGCTAAGCAACTTTTGGTGATGAAATCTAACCATAGTTGCTTTAGTCTGGCAATTCCGAAACGCTTATGGCGCAAGTTAGCCGTAAAATGAAAGGGCAAAGGGAAAATGGAAAAGTTTGGTTCCACCAGACTATAGTTGCATATTAAAAACGTGTATTAACTTAAACAAAATAAACCTTGCATTTTATTACTGATACTATCATTACAAGTTTAAGGTTTATGAGAGAGTGTTGGAAGCCTATCAGTATTTTTGTAGGAATGAATAGAAGACTGACTGCAAATAGACTGCGATTTTTATTTCCTGAAATTGCCCTAATTTCGGGCAATTGGACATTTTTAGACGGAGGTTTTGTTTAACATTCAATCCATAAAATAAACAAAACTGGTTTCAGATTAAATTCTTGGATTGGGTGAATATATATTTTCTTACATGCATCGTCAAAGGTTCGCTTTAAATAACAGAGTAAATAAACAAAGATTGTTTTAACTTATTACCAGTGCATATTTTACGAATCAAACGTGTCTGTCTATTCACATAACTACTTCAAAATCATTTTATATCATTCAAATAATAAAATATTTGTACTTCCGGATTTCACTAAAATGCTGTTTACACCATTTTGTATGCTCAGAAATAAAGAGACACGATTGATAATTATTACCCATCAAAATATTCTTCTGGAAAACCACAACACATTGCCTGGGAATAAAAAAATAGCGATGAAAGGTTTTTGACTCTCCTGCCTTGAGATAAGTACTAGCTTGAACAACTACATTTGTGTTGAGGCCATTTGTAAGAGCTTCTACTGCAACTATGATCTGATTTATGCCTTTGTTGTTAGTTTATGGTGTTCGTAAGGTGTTAGTGAGGCCGAATCTCATTTAAATAATTAGGATCCAGGCTAAATTGTTATTAAAAATAATTCGTATAGTTAAGCATATTCGTATAATTGAGTCACTTTTCCTCCATAGTGGATATTTATTCTTACTTTTCCCACTGATATATATATATTTTTGTCAATTACAGTTTGTTTATACCTCCGCATACAAGCCCGTGATTTTATGTCATGCAGCTTATGTATGCCAGTGGGGCAAAGTTATGCTATGATACGGTTGTACAACTGAAAAATCAGGGAAAATAAAATATATTCTGAAATTTTGGCATAATTAATTTTTTGATGACGTCATTAATTAGGATTACGTCATCAAGTCATAACAGGTGCTGAAAAAAAAAAATTTAGGTAAAAAAAGTTTTAGTTCCCATAATTGGTCAGAACGTTTTTCAAGCAATTTTCAAGAGTTTCTTCTTCAATTTTGAATCGCGAAAAGCGTGGTAATGTAAGCCTATGATGGTGTATCGTTTAACTATTGATTTGAGTGAACCATCTTGTAAATAATAATGAAAATAAAAGCGCTTCTTCTTGCTCCATTTTAAAAATTTCTAGGGTGGCGTGTTATTGTCACAAAATAAATCTGTTTCTATAAAGAGCTTCTTAATATATTAAGAATAGTACCATTTTCATAGTTAATTTTCTCCAGAGTTTATCTGTTCTAATATGGTCCATGGTCCATCTAATATGGTCCATGGCCCAATTCCAGTTTGGTCATTATTTTCTTTTTTTTTATAGCCAAGAACAATGGAAATTTGTTTGGTAAACTGGCACGTAAGACTGGTCTTGGTATTGTTTATGTTATTGAATTGTAAGTTACTAATAAACTTTTAATCTCCCAATACAGGACATTTAACTGATAACTGATGACTAAAATGCACCAAATCTATTTCTTCAACATCGTTTAATATCGTTTGATAAAGGTATTTCCATTGGGTATATATAGCCTGAGCATAAGTCTCAAACCGATACGAGTCGTACAAGTAGTGGTTTGGGACTGGAGCTTAGGCTGGGAATAAATCATGCAGCATAAAAAGCTATCCATTGTTATTTCCATCAAGATGAGAAGATCGAGGAACTTAATGAATTTCACTTAATCATTACCCAGTGTAGAAAAACTTAATCAAAAGCCCGCTGTAAATACTCCAGCACATCGTGTTTAACGCCTTTACTTTGAGCAACTGTGCATTTTATTATCTTTAACTTTTTTTTTGTAATCTGACCTCCTGATATATTAAATATTATCAAATAAGTTATCCTTTAATATTAATATTTAAGGGGATCATGTTATAACAAAATTACCCTTCACTAGTATGGTGTGGACCTCCTGAATTTTTAAATTTTACTGTGAAAGTAACATAACAAAATTTATTATTCAGGAGGTTATTTTCTTACATGCTTTAAAAATCTACATCAAATTTTTGTGATTTTTTTCTCCCTGAATCTTCTAATAACTTCCCATGAATTGAAAAATTTCCGGGGGTACCCCACTATACTATCGAAGGGTTAATAATAATTTCTGACGCTTTCCGGGCGAAATCGATCTGACATGTTCACACTATCCACACACTACAATCAAGGTCATAAGTTATGATAAAAACTTGTGTTAGGGCTTAGGATCTTAGATCTTTTGACAAATTCGACAAATTCTACAGATTCTAGCAGCCTAGGCTCTTGAAACAAATTCGAATTATTGTTCCGATCACCTTGCAAAGAAAATTTAAGGCTTTTTGTCAAAGTTAAAATTCCAAAAAATTCCAAATCACATAAATATTTGAGACAAGGCAAAATTCGAGCAAAAAATTCGGAATTTCCAATTGGATAAAAAGCCTTAAATTTTCGGTAGCAAACCTAAAGACACAAAAAATTGAATATGTTCTAAGAGCCTGGGTACTAGGCTGCTATGAACAGCAGAATTTGTCGAGTTTGCAAAAAGACCCAAGATCCTAAGCCCTAAGTCTTAAGTCTACTCGGATAAACCCTTGAGGTAAACCTCAAGGGACGTCTAGTGGTCATTTTTCGTATTTACGTTTTACTTGTGGCTTGTATTGCTTGTCGAAATTCGTAAAATGTCTTATAATTTATGCGATCGGTTTTGTTTCCCTTTGAACCAAATATATATGACCGCGATTGTAGCCTCTTTAATAAACATATTAGACGTGTGTGGTTTTAGCGAATTCATCAATCTACAAAATGAAAAGTCAACTTCGTTCCCAGGGCTTCTTGCCTTTTTGAACACGGAAGAAGCCCTGGGAACGATGTTGAATGAAAAGTGCGTTTTAACTATTCTAATTAAACTTGCACATAAACAAACCTCTTATATTTTAGTTACAACGGCAAGACAGATCATAGTGTCACAAAAACATGGAAGTGAAGACAACACGACTTGCGGGAGTCTCACATTACCTTGCAAAACTATCCATTTTGCTATTACAAATATTTCACAAAACAATGACGTCATTCTTATTGATGGCGGTAGTAATAAGCAATTCATTTATCAAGAAGCACCAATCATAATTGCGAAAAATTTATGTCTATCAAAATTGAAAAAATCCAAGTACATGCCAAAAATTGAAATTACTAAGCATAATAGTACTCTTTTGACTATCAAAGATAATTGCAGTTTAACAATCTATTCATTAATTATACAGATTGATGGATACATACTGAAAAATAGTCTCAACGTAACTTTATTTATATATTCCAGTTACTTACATGGCACCATAGAATTCACCAATACCAATATAAATATTTACGCTAACGATTCATTGTTTGTTTTAAATAAAAGTAGCAAAAGAGTGATAAACAGAAACGGAATCTATATTTCGAATGAAGGTAAATATACTTTAGAGATACATTTTTACAATTGCACCTTTATAAATGGGTTTCTTGCAATCTTTCACTTGGGAGGTTCTTATACTTTCAATGTGAGTTTGTGCATTTTCTCTGATTTCAATATATGGTTAGATGTGCGAGTACTAAAGAAACGTTCTATTGTACTAAAGAAACGTTCTCTTGCTATAGATGGTAATAGTATTCTTATAACGAATAGTACCTTTACTGGAATTGATGTTAAGGAAGATTGCAATATAGAGGCCTTTTTGACGTGCGCTCCTTATGTTGGCATTATTGGTGGTAAGAATGTTACAATTGATGGATGCACTTTTTCAAATGCAACTTATGGCGCATGCTTTGTTATATCTAGTTCCCCAGTTCTAATTCGAGAAAGTTCTTTCTTGAATAATGCGATGGTATGGCTAAGTGGTGGAGGGGCAGTTTATACCAAGAATAGTGCTGTGACGCTGGAAAAATGTGTGTTTAACAATAATACTGCATTACTTGGCAGCAGTACTATACAAGATGATGGTGGAGAACAAAGTAACTTTAGAATATGTAACACTGTAATTTACAGTGGTCGGACAGTATCAGGTTATTCAATAATTACAATTCAAAGTAAAAAAATGTTCATAAACAATAGTTCTATTATCTTAATGAAACCTTTGTCTTCGTCACAAGTCACAGCTATTAGTGTACCTCGCTTATTTCTAGAAATAGGTAAACCATTACATATATATTGTCCGCAAAACTACAAACTTATATCGTATCATTTATTTCGGCACTTATCTGTAGATTCATCAACTGCGTTCGTTGCTTCTCTGACCACAATCTGCACTCCATGTAATATTGGAATGTATAGCTTAGATAACGGCTATCAGTACATTGACAGCGAGAGATCACATTTAGTTGAGCATAATATTAACTGTATTATCTGCCCAACAGGTGGACTTTGTAATGGGTCAATTACAAGCAAAGATAACTATTGGGGATATACACAGGCAAACAAAAGCGTTGAGTTTATTGTTTGCCCTGCATATTATTGCTGTTCAATGTATACGAAACGATGTACTTCTTACAACACTTGTGCTGAATACAGACATGGTGATATTTGTGGAGCTTGTGATAAAGGATATTCTGAAAACATATTATCAAGTCAGTGTGTAAACAATGTCGATTGTAAACCATTAGCAACATATCTGTTCTGGTTGACGTACATGATTTGTTGTCTGTTATTTGTGCTTTTTCTAATGTATGTTAAAGAACTGATACAATTCTTAAAGCAGATATTTTGCAGAAAGCAGACTACAAAAACAAATAATGAATTAACTGAGCCACTGATTGATCAAAATGATATAGACACTGATATACACTCTATAGACAGACATAACTTGATGGCAGAGGAATCGACATTATCCAATCAAGTAATAGGAGCGTTTGAACCAACCAATGAGAGCTCAGAAAGTTTTACCGTTGCAGGATTAATCAAAATCATAGTTCAGTTCTATCAAATTGAATCACTTTTAAGAGTAAATGCTTCAACGAAGAACGATATCTCGTTTCTTCAAAGATCGTTACAGACTTATTATCATCATTGTTTAGCATAACAATAAATGCGGATAGTAGAAATATCATAATATGCCCGGTACTTGGATTAAACATAATTGGGAAAGAGTTCACGAAATCAAGTTTGCCATTGACATATTTATTGGTCTTAGCTGTATTCTATCTGTGTAATCGTATTTATCACTATCACGTGTCTAGAAAGAAAACAAATCTCTCATCAGAAACATCATCAGAGCAAGATGATAGCGTTGATAACATCACAAGCCAAAAAATTCCATTCGAACGTCGGGTTAAATGCTGTTTCATCCAGATAATTCTTCTTGGCTATTTACCACTGTCAGTTTTCTTACTTAAACTAGTTAACTGCGTGCCAGTAAGAAACAACCTGAAATTATACATACAAGGGGATATTGACTGTTTCCAATGGTGGCAGGTTTTTGTGTTATTTGTGATTCTTATATGGATCGTACCGTTTTTTATCACGTTATGGGGGTGCAGCTCACTTTTATCAACACATCGTATATCTTCAAACGATTTTTTAAAAGTTTTAACATTCCCACCAACACTTTTATATTTCTTAATAAATAGTAGACGTCGTCAAGTAAATAACACAAGAACCCAAACGGAAAAGATGTCAGCTAATGCTTTGCTGCTGGTTTTGTTTGAACCATTTCGCTTTGATTTAAATGGCAATGTGATCAAATGGGAATGTATACTGATAATAAGGAGATTGTCAATACTTTGCTGTTCTATTTTCATCATTCATCCAGTTGGAAAGTTATACGCGATTTTAACGTTTCTTATCGCCACTACATTTCACCAGGTATTGGTACAGCCATACAAAGGGAAAGTTTTAAACGTGCTAGAAACAATATCATTGTTTTTACTTTGTCTATTATGCTCAGTTAATATATTCTGGGCTGTTTCTTATATGTCAGATATCGAATCAATACCTCACTTTAAAATTATTGGAGGAACATTTTTACTATTTGAAATGTTAGTGTTGGTGTTACCGTTGATTGTATTTATTTTTATTTGCGTTTATTTTATTTTTAATATGTGTAGACAATTTTTGCACAAGTAATCGACTCAAAGATGAAGTGTACAGGAGAGAGTATTGAACCAACGATCTTGTAACTGATTGGTTTGTTTTGTACCGAAGAAACTAATCCATTGCAAGCTTGTTGACATAGCATTCTTCTATGCGGTTCTATTTTTACTGAATTTCGTCAAATTTAGTTTTTTTAGATTTACTCTGGCAGTATCAAATAAGTGAGGTGATGGAGGGAATATGCTTGTTCATATTTGGAAAAGTTTTCCAGTCCCTCTGCTATTATTTAAACTCCCCCTCTTATTCAACGACAATAACATAAAACAGTCAACTCGCTAAAAAGGTAAAATACACTTTAAAAATAAATACTACTGGAATAAAACCCTTGAATACTCCCTTGAATATCAAATGCAAGACTGTTTAGGGTGAAAAAGCCTGCGTACTAGGCTGCTGCGAAAACATAACTCGTCGAGTAAAATTCTACGGTAAGTCCTATGTCTAGTCTATTCGATGAATATCTGAAATAAATCTCTAGGGACTTCTCGTGGTCGTTTTCCGCATTTTTGTTTTACTTGTGGCGTGTATTGTTCGTCGAAACTTGTAAAATGTCTCTTATTTTTTGTCCACGATTGTACGTCAATTCATCCGATTCATTTATATACAGTATACTCCCGGTAACTCGAACCTCCAAGGCGCCAAGCAAAATGGTTCGAGTTAACGAATGTAAGTCGAACTTTGGGGTAAAATAAACATTAGTACGAGTTAGAGCGATTTCTTGCAAAGGTTCTCTTATCGTTTTTTTGAAAGAAGAAAAATATTAATCTAATTCAGATAGTTGTTAATTTTTCCCTCTCTCAAAAACGAAATTCGAGTTATCCGAAGAGTTAGAGACTAAAAAATGGTTCGAGATAACGAATGTTCGAGTTATCCGAGGTTCGAGTTAACGAGTGACTTTTATAGGGAGGTATTAGGGAAGGTTAAAGGGACTATAAAAATAATAATAAAAGTTCGAGTTATCCGGTGTTCGAATTACCAAGAGTTCACTGTACTTTTCCGGTACCGAATAAGTTCCACTCTCCCACACATTATTGTTTATAAGATTTTCAAGCAGCCTTTCCTGGTGATTATTGCATGCAGCCACCATCACAGCGTATGGAAGAGATTCATGTACTCTGTAGAAGTAGGCTTTCAACGAGCTCGTCCCCAGCCCCTTTTGACGTTTTTTTATTTTTCTCGGACCGAGAAAAATCAAAAAAAGTCAAAAGGGGCTGGGGACGAGCGTGGGCTTTCAAGCGCGGGATAACCATATATAAGTAATAA
>JAULBZ010008559.1:0-10629 GCA_032360805.1 Neoturris breviconis | reverse complement strand
TTAAAAACCCGCGAAATTTTCCGAAAATTCCGAATTCGCGAAATTTAAAACCCTTAAAAGTGTTTTTTTTTGGCCTTTGCGAAATTAAAACCCCGCGAAAATTAAGATTTTTAAGGTATTTCCGCGCGGGCAGCTTTTTCCGCTTCAAGCGTGCACGCCTAACTTTCGACCAATCAAATTTCTGAATTTTAGAATCATGCGCGGAAAACACTGCCCGAGCGGAAATATACGCTGAATAGAAACCGGGCTTTAAGTAGGGGTCAAAATAAGAGTAAATAATCACTGGAGGGACTTTTTTTAGCATAGTTTCATCGTGTATGCAAGCCACATTTAACCAACATTGAAAAGAAAGCGTATTTCGATGTGCGTATTTTGCAGTCCTAGACGTCTAAACATCGTCTTTTCGAGTTGATTGGATGTCGCGTGTCTTAAGATTATAGCTTAAAATTATTTAATTAGTTCATTAGGCCATATAGAAATATGATGACATTGGCATATATTACTCACTTCATAAAAACAGTGGAATATATACCAGTATTTTGAAATCATATTAGGTCGCATTAAAGATTCACCTAACTTTATCAAAAACTTCCACACGAAAGCCGAAAGAAGACATTCCATTGGTATTCTACCATTGTAATGACTTGTTTTGCCTTTCGCCCAGTGTAAATCCTCCTTAAGATTGGGAGCTATACTCAAAATCACTTCTCCACAGATGGCAATTATTTTTCGCCTGAAAGTTTGAATCGTGTTAAAACTTCGTCCCGAAATCAACTTTTATTGAAAGATTTTAATAAATTCAACAAAACTAAAATAGCACAGCCCAGTGGACAAAAACTTGTTCAAAGTCCGCAGTAAAGATGCTAGAACAACGTTTTCAACGAGCTTAGATTGGTTTCTTTGGTAAGATTGTTGACTTAGTATTCTTCTTTAAATTTCATTTTAAAGACGCTCCATTAATCAACTAAAACACTAACGTTACGTCTTTAATATCTAATCCTCGAGAAGCAACATCAGTAGCAATTAAAACTCTTGCACGTCCACTTTTCATGTCTGCTAGCGCTTGTTCACGATCAGATTGTTCCCTATCGCCATGGATACACTGGATACCAATGTCCTCTATATCAGTACGCATTGCAAAATTTGATGAAATATCGTCAGCCGTAATTTTACGACCAACAAATATAATCAGTTTATCGTCAGGTCCCATTGAATTAATGAATTCCATTACCTATTAAATGTCAAAAAATAGAGGTTTTGTATGAACCATGTAAAAGTTATACGTATATTAAATATTAATTCGCAAAAAGTTAACGGGTGAGCTACATGATTTTGTTCGCATTAATTTTTTATCTGTGACTCATTTCAGGTGACTTATGCTACCTGCTTTGTGATTATGTAAACTTAAAACAAACCAAAGTAACAGCTAATCCCCAGGTACATTGCTCTGTAATATAAACATTGTATATATTTTTTGTTCTTTACGAAATTCCCTAAAAAAGCTCAATGGGCTCATTTATCTCCAATATAAAACAAGGAACTAACCCTATCTTGTTTATTTTCATTGGCAATAAATTCAACTAGTTGTGTAACAGAATGAACCGCTTGTAAATCCAGTGAACCGACATTTACACGAATGGCATCTTTTAAATATTTATCAGCCAATCGTTGAATTCCAGGTGGCCACGTGGCACTAAAACGTAAATCAAGATAAGCATAAAATTGGAAAATAATCAATTTCTCTTTTTAATCAACTCTGAAAATGTACCCCCAGTGGGAAAAAACATGTTCAAATTCCGCAGTAAAACGCTAGAACAACGTCATTCGAAGGTCATTTGGAGTTGTTCTAGCATATTTACTGCAGACTTTGAACATGTTTTTTCCCCACCAGGTTCAGCATATATCAGGATAATAGTAGTACCAAAGGAACTTATTTATAGATACTACTTTATAGTCCCAAACCAATCCTAGGCATGGAAATTCCTTGATTTATTAAGAAAGTTAGTAATATTCCCTTGTACATACAAACTATTAATGTGCTATTTAGACTTGATCAGTAAAATACTTTAAGGGTAGTGCCCAACCTATAAACTCATGTTCAGTACTCGATAAATATCTCAAAAACTATGCATTCTTTCGCTACAAAAGTATGTGTAGGGCATTTCCTTACGCTTCAGAAAATGTATATTATGGGTTTTGTAGGTTGGATACTTAATCATTGAAACCATAGTCAAAATAAGAGCAACTCTCTATATTGTGATTTCTGACTGTTCAAATATACACCTTCGTAGAGAACATTTATACTCAAGGATGAAAGTGTTGCTATTTTAAAAAACCGGAATAAATGAAAACTTAAAATAGTATCTCCGTGAGGCGCCCCCATGGTGGGCGCCGAAGGAAATTGTTTTGACATTTTGTGTGCCTAGATGGTCGGAAAATGCCCTCTGAAATGAAACTAAGTAGCTTAGTTGCCTTTAGCTAAAGAGAGAAGCGTTGGAATTGAGTTTGTGTTAACATAAACATGAAAACTTCAACCATGTTAATGGAATCTTAAACTTTGTAATTTCTAAATGAAATCCGGAATATAAATCTGATAACACCAGAAATCCGGAAATCCGGAACTCTTTCATCCTTGATACTTCTTTGGAGTAACAGTAATGTCAGCAAAAGCATTATTTACAGTGACGTACGACACAGAGGGAATTAACTTTTAGCTTTAGTGAAGTATCAGGTTATGATATGTACCTTGTCATAACGGTTTGCCTATCAGGACGTATATCGAGTAATATTTTTTTAATTTCGGGTTCAAAACCCATATCCAACATACGATCAGCTTCGTCCAAGATCTAAACAAAATAAATAAGAAACACTGGTTCCAATAAGATTCTGGTCGATGTGTATGTGGTGGTGTATCGACACCTAAAAACGCAGACCACCAGAGATCAAAATTACCGTATACAGTAGACAAAAGAAGAAGGGCGATATATGAACAACCTCGCAGTTAATTGGTTTATTCCAATAGGAAGACCAATCAACTATGAAATTGTTGACTTACATATTTTTATTATATCACTGTAAACAGTTATTACAAATAAAAGCTCAGCCAGCTGAAGCTGAATCAATTTCAGTGGTCTAAATAAGAGCAAATAATCACTGTGGAGGGTTTGTTTAGCATAACTTCAGGCTATAAATGCTCAAAAATCCCTCCTCCAAAATGATTATTTGCTCATATTACCATCACTGAATTTCTATATAGAATCGCTTCTCACCTTTACCATTAAAATATATGGGGAAGAGGGTGATATTACTATCACAATGGGCAAAAACTTGTTCAATGTCAGCAGTAAAGACGCTAGAACAACGTTTCACGAGTTTTGTGTCTACTGAGATACTTGTAATAATCACTAGGGAGGAGGGATTTTTGAACATAGTATCAGGCTTTGTAGCCTGAAGCTATCCTCAAATATTACTCCTACACACAGTGATTATTTGTTCTTATTTTAAGCACCGATAGACTACCCTTATTTGTAGCATATTTTGCAAGTGTTTGTATATGACTGTATGAGGTAGGTTAAGTGAAAACTGTTGAAATAAATGTTAATATCTAAATTGACTGGATCCTAACTATTTTCAAGATTCATCTACATAAAACATACCAAATAAGTCACACTTTTAACAGAGAAGAAATTATTCATGAGTAAATCATTCAAACGACCAGGTGTTCCTAAACATGAATGATAAGTAATACAATATAGTATATTTAGGATATCACACTCCTCCACAGGTGATATCCGACAGTTGCCTAGCCTGTTTGTCTTCTATTGACATAATTATCTCTGGTAGATATTAACGCAATTGATGAACTTGAATTGAAAGATGTTAACATAAGAAAGTAGATCTAACACAATGCTCAAAGTAAGAGCAAACAATCACGGTGAAGATATTTGAACATAGCCTGAAGCTACGCTCAAAATGTTCTCCTCTGCAGAGATTAGTTACTATTAATATAGTATAATATAAACATCATTTACCAATGACAATTTCAACTCCTTGCTTTACAAGTTTGATTTGCGCATTTCTATCACCACCACCATAAATACAAACACTGTAAGAGGTAAAAATAAATAATCAGGCCTCTGAATTCACGTCGGCATTCCCCTGTGGAGGAGCATCTTTGGAGGCTAATTTGACTTTGTAGACTGTTGACTGCAAATTAGTCTCCAAAGATGCTCCTCCACAGGGGAATGTCGCCATGAATTCAGAGGCCTGAATAATAGAATTACATCATCGCTGTGAAAGCCAAATGGAAAATCTTCTTTTGACTTTCACTGCAGATATTTTACCTACTTTAAGAACAAACTTTCGCGAGGACAATATTTGCAAAATGGCCATTTTTAAAAATTTCGTAAGCATAAACTTTCGCAAACGGGCCAATTCAAAAGATTTTGTGATCATAAACCTTCGCGAAAAGGGCATGCAAAAGAACTCAAATGTCAAGTTATTTCTTTTAAATGTCATCTTCATCAACAAAATCGCAAAATGCTGATAAATCGTGAAAGTTTTTGTTCGCGAATGTTTCTACTCTTAAAGAAATCCACCTCATTGTTTGTCATATTTTATTTATTACAATCATGCCAATACATGATCATCCCTATGCAGAGTTATCCAAGATAATATTTGAAAATCTTTTACTGTACAGCTGTCAAAATAAGAGCATATATGGAGGAGTGATCTTTAAGGATAGCTTCAGGCTGCAAAGCATAAAGATATAGATATAGTGCTTCTAATTTTAGTATTGAGTGGTACTAGCTTTCCAAAAGAATAAAAATTAATCAAAATATTTGACTACGCAGTTATCATATCTCTAATAGCAGAAACGTTGACAATTTTTGCAACCAATGATTAATCAAGTCTTATCAATATCAAAACTTACTTTAACTGCTGGACATTGCCTGTGGAGGAATATTTTTTTAGCATAGGTTTCAGCTTCAAAGCTGAAACTATACTAAAACCACTCCTCCACTCCACAGATGA
The DNA here is from genome assembly GCA_032360805.1 of Neoturris breviconis. Taxonomy (NCBI): domain Eukaryota; kingdom Metazoa; phylum Cnidaria; class Hydrozoa; order Anthoathecata; family Pandeidae; genus Neoturris; species Neoturris breviconis. Next base: position 5,595 of record JAULBZ010008559.1, on the reverse strand, counting down.
TGTGTGGCAATTATATTAAGGCTTGATACAATCTTTTATATAAATGCCACAAGGCTAAAAATAAAACTTGGACGTTCCATGTGGAGGAGTGTTCTCGAGCATAGCTTTGCAGTTGGAAACTATATTAAAAGTACACTCCTTCACAGATGTCCGAAAGATATTTTTATGCTTGTGACGTTCCTATTCATTTGTATTCACATTCGAATAAATAAAAATTACCTTCTAATACCACGATAATGATATTTTTTTACTTCCATTTCTATTTGTTGCGCTAATTCACGTGTTGGTGACAAAACAAGACATGATGGACCACCTCTTTTATTTCGTGGTCTAAATAGTAAAAATGTTAAGTACACAATAGCATGTGTTTGTTATTCCATTCCATTACTTTATTGGAAGAAATGATTGCTATTTGTGGGGATAAATTTAGGCAATAGAAGCACTATCCCATTGGGCAAAAAGTTGTTCAAAGTCCGCAGCAAAGATGCTAGAAAAACATTTTCAACGTTGTTCTAGCGTCTTTACTGCAGACTTTGAACAAGTTTTCGCCCACTGGGATAACTTTACGTGGGGAATAACATGGTGGCCACTAAACATTTTGCAAAACAAAATCATGGTCATTCCAGAACCATTTTGTCAATTCCTCCAGGATATTTTATTTGAAAATTCCAGGACATTCCAGGAAGATTTGAAAATTTCTATAAAAAAACTATCAGGACATTTCCAGGACATTCTATACTGTATCATATAGATATTACGTTATAGCATGTATAAATCTGTGTAAAATAAAATTTGAAAATTAGCACATTATGTCTCAAAAGGCTATAAAAAATTCCGGTACATTCTCAGATTTTAAAATAAATTCTAGGATATTCCAGGACACTTTTTTAAATTCCAGGACATTTCAGGACAGTGGCCACCATGAATAATTTCCACTGTTGGACTTTTACAGAATGCTTTGTAAAACCATTTTTGTATTTAGAAGAACATGGCTTTTTTTCGCAACACTAGAAAAATATTTTTTACATGCAATATTTTGAAGCAGCTTATTTCACTGGGATTTAATTTCATGAAAGCAACTTTTAACTGTTAGATCTATACAAATAAATTTCTAACATATTTAAAATAGTTTCAGATAACTAGAGATAAGCACTGGGAAGAAGAACTTTTAATGCGATCTAAATAGTTATGGCATGGGTTAAAACAACTGCCAGTCGTCACTGTGGAGGAGAGATTTTTCAGAATATTTTCAGCCAATTTGGCTGAAAATATTTTAAATAATCTCTCCTCCACAGTGATGATTGGCAGTTATCTTAACCCCTGTTATGGCTTACACTAGCTGTTGATCAATATGTATAAAAGCAGGTAATAAGAAGGCCAATGTTTTTCCAGTACCCGTCTATAAGAAAAATATAATTATATGGTATCAATATCTTCTCCAAAGGTTTATTAAGTAATCCGAATACAAAAGATATAAATATTAGCCTATGATATGGACCTTGGCTTGTTTAGCTCGATCAATGCACAAATGTCATAAAAACATAAACAAAGAATTAAACCAATCAGCTTTGTTGATTTCTTCGGTTTTTGTCAGTATTCGTTTGAACATCAGTGTACATGCGATATAGTCCTGAAAATCCTGGGATTTTTTGAAACAGAAAAATGTGATGTTTGTGCATAGACCAAGATACATCAAGGACTATTCACATAGGCTATATAAATATGATATGTTATGATGCAAATATGGATTTATGCGGAAGCTATATTGTGACTATATCCAGTGTTTGAAATAAAAGCACATAACGACTAAAAAGCCTGAAGCAATGCTCAAACAAATCCCTCCTCTGCAGTGATTATTTGATCTTATTTCAAACACTGATATCAGTTTTTGTTATTTTTTTATCAAAATATTTATTATCTCTTCCTTTGTGTAATATGGAAATAAAAATCGATGACTATGAAGAGGATGAATTCAATGTACACCTCTGTATACTAGAAAATATTTGAAAGTTTTGGGAATAATAGAAATATGACTTGAGATATAGTATGTTCCAATGCTTGTTCCAAAAGGGATGGCAAGAAAATATCTGACAAGAAAAAAAGTATACCTGAGCAATACCAATACAGTCTTTTCCTGATAGTAGAACAGGCCATGCTTGACTCTACATATGAAAATTTAAATGGAATCTAATGCCATATCAATACAGAAACACATCCTTCTGCATGTAAATAATTACAAGAAGATTTGTGCAAGTTGACGTTTAACTACATAAACTCTTCTTGCAGTTATTTTCTGTGCCAAACTACTGTAGGACAAAAAGCTTTCGTGTGTGTGAGGTGAATAAAAAACAGAAAAACTTTAGCACTTTGCAGTAATTACTCACAAATGAGTCAATATAAAATATTTCATGCGAATTTACTTTTGTGCGTGTGTTAAAGCTGTCACGATATGGACAATATTAGGATAATATCAAGTAGAAGTGGAACGATAAATATCGATATGATATTTCAAGAATCGATTTCATCAAGATCGATATGAACAACCTTTAACGATATCGTGTGTTATCTTTATGTACTAGTGAATATAATAGCAAAGCGACAACCCAATATCCTTTCTTTTACATGTAGCTCTTCCCCAGAGACTTAAGACACGAGGAAGAAACCATCTTCGATCTTTAAAATCAAATTAACTATAAACAGTTTATATGTTCAATTTTGAAAAATATGAATTAACGTTATTTCATATCGATATATCGCGATATCGAATATACAATTTTACCATATCGATATCGCAATTATATTGATAGTTGCGTCCTTGATATCGATGTAGAATTTTCTATATCGTGACAGCATTACCGTGTGTATAAAAAAAGAAATTTGAAATTCCATTTGAAGTTGAATATATAATATATCCTTAGTTTTTTCATCAAAAGTAATGAACTATTGTGGTTGGATAACTTTGAAACACTTCTAAACTTCCGCAAATGGAATGAAAGTAATCTTATAATTATTTAACTTTAAAAAACTAAAAAATGCAAAATATACAAGTTTGTGTTTGCAATTGTTTTGGCTCCTAAAGGATGTGTCCAAATAATTTTGCCTTAGATAAGATAATTTTTGTAATACTTGCTTCAAAGTATCATAGAACGTTAAATAAATAAAAAAGCATTAAAACGAAATTGCATCTTATCAAAAATCACCTGCAACACAACTAATTGTTCAGAGGGACTAATTTTCATGGATTTTTATTTCAGTGGTAAAGGTCATAAATGCTAGAGAATAAAAATTTGTAAAGTAAAGAAGTAGTAATGTTAATAATGACAAAGGTTGAAATATGTCATTAAGGTATGTTTAGAGTCAACTTCATCATCAAAAGGGTCCATCGTAGCCAATTCCAAGTAAGCCAAGTAAGCCTTATATCAGATTATAACACACATAGAGAACATATTTCAGACAAATATGTAACATTTCAACGCAATCTTTTTCAAAAGATATATAGTGCTTGAAATAATCACTGTGGTGGAGTGATTTTTGAGCATAAATTCCAGACTTTGTTGTCTGAAGCTATGCTCAAAAAGCACTCCTCCACAATGATAATATATCATTTTGCATTTGCATAATCTTGAAGTTGAGTTTATTGTGAAGTAACCATTCTATATGAAGATCATTTGTAACTTCTTCTACAGATGCTTATCATAACCCCCAGGAATGAAACTGTTATATAGTGTTTTCATATAAAACACCAATAATAACCACACCAATACCTACACTAAGAATAACTACACAGTGGTCGAAATAAGACCAAATAATCACTGCAGAGGAAACCATGCTCAAAACTATGAAACTATGCTAAAGAATTTCTCCTCTGCAGTGATTATTTACTCTTAATTTCACTGCTACGCTAATGTTACCTGAATTGGTGATGGTTCTACAAATTTGTTATGTCTGATTGTATCCAAAATTTCAGCTAAAAGAACAACAATATTCAACGCAATGATCTAAGATCTTGAGAGTAATAACTTTAGCATGTATACATTTCCGAGAGAGATACATATATAAAACATTTAGAAGATACTTGATATAACAACCTCAGTGTTTTCAAGGTTCTAGCAATTCTAATGAATAGAGATAAAGAAAACAAATAATATCAAGTCTAATATCCAAAGGGCAGAGTGAATGCGACTCATGGGGAAGAACGATAGATCAGGCCGATGCATGCAACGACCCAGCAGCGGAGTAAGGAAATGAACAACAAATATAGTGGCCATAGCTTGAATACCACTAAACTCGTTTCGCTAGCAAAACTCTACCTCATTTGGTCGCAAGAAAATAGAATAGTTATCTTTACTGCTGTAACAATTTCTTTGACGAGCCTAGGTTTATCTAATATAATTGGATGATATTTGTTACAAGTATATTACCAAATCTCAAAATAAAGGTCGGACATCACCTGTGGAGGAGTGTTTTGGGGTCAAATGAACTCAATATTAAGGTTGATTTCCACAAAATTTACGGCGAAAGCCAAAAAAGACATTCCATTGGTAGAAATTAAAGTCACACCTGTGACGTTGAATTCTACTAATGGAATGTTTTATTTTGGCTTTTGCTGCAAATGTTTATGGTAATCAACCTTTAGTTAGGGACCATCTCCAAAATTCATTACCAGGGGAAGTTCTGAAGAAACCAATCAATTGCAAGCTCATTGACTTAACACTCTTCATTATAGATTAATTTTTCTCAAAATTATTGAATTTTACTTTTTTAAAGCAGCAAAGATATCTGCTTTTGGTAACAAATTTTGGAGATGGCTCCTTCTAAATGTTCAACCATTTAGATAGATCAAAGCTGGAAATAACTATGGGTGAAGTTCCACAGTTGTTTTCAACTTTGTAAACATACGGTAATCGTCAAATGCATCTTCAAACGTAAGTACAGGATTTGGTATTTGATATGTTTTATCTTCACAGAGATCTTGAATGGTAATATTATTTTTATTTTTTCTATAATTAAAGAGTAAGTTGAAAAGAAATTATAATTTTCAAAACAAAGTACATTACAACACTAGAAGAGTAAATAATCAGTGTAGAGGAGTGTAGCCTGAATCTATGCTAAACATTTACTCCACCATAAGGCAATGCACTTGTAAGGCAATAATTCAAATAGGTGAGCAGCACACTGTTCAAAACAAGAGTAAATAACCACTGTGGAAAACCTGAAGCTAAAATATTATTCCTTCTCCATAGTAATTATTTGCTCTTATTTCGAACACTGAGGCTGGCTAAATTATTTAATTACAACATTATCTAAATCATAAACAGCAAAACATGTTGCAGATAATAATATATTATCCATCTCTCAACAACAGGGGAATCGAACTCAAACATCTCTCAGTAATATGCACTTATATATTATAATACTCTATTTTATAAAAGAAGTAATTTTCATGCGACCAGAATAAATAGAGTGAATATAATGAAATTTAATAGATTACTTGCAGGTTGTAAAATGTACAGTAGTACAGGGCTCGAAATAACAGTCGGTCATCGCTGTGGAGGAGAGATTTTTCAGAATATTTTCAGCCAAGTTGGCTGAAAA
>JAULBZ010008558.1:0-10630 GCA_032360805.1 Neoturris breviconis | reverse complement strand
CCGGCAAAAACCTGTTCAAAGTCAGCAAAATAACATTAGAACAACGTTCAACGAACGTTGTTCTAACGTTATTTTGCTGACTTTGAACAGGTTTTTGTCGGCTGGGTATTGGTGTTAAAACTGTGATACAATTGTTGACATACAGTAGCAACTTCTGACACAAATGTATTGCAAAATACTTACATCCACATAAAATACATAACTAGTAAGCAAAAACTTGTTCAAAGTCCGCAGTAAAGACGCTATAGTAACATCTTCAACGTTGCTCTAGAATCTTTACTGCTAACTTTGAACAAAAGGTGATTAAAATAAAAGTAGGAAGGATTTTGTAACACGTACTGTTTAATCCTATTTGGAAATCTAGTAGCTACTGTAAAATAATTTTGACTATTTTAATTTCGAACAAAAAGGTTGTTTAAATATAATAGAATCCAAAATGCATTTCAACTAGATAAAAAATTAATCTGTTCTTTAAATCATTGTCCAAATTCGTTTTACAGAAAACATTCGAAATCAGGTCAAAAAACGTCCAAATCTGAAAATATTTTCCCTGAAATATACACGTCCGAAATCTTTAAGTCTTCACATTCGAATAAAAAATGTCAGACATCCTAACTATCAGATGTTCGACAGGGTCATTTTGCCCTATTATTTTGTAAGTTGTCTTATTGGATTACATGTTTGCTACAACGTCTGTAGTAATCCAATTTACAAACAAAATTACCTGGTATCTTTAGATGAACCAAGTTCTTTTGCACCTTCTTCTTCAGAACAAAGCTTGGATTTTGTTGTCTCAGTTCTTTCACTTTCTTTACATTCTTGACTCAGTGTTTCACTTGAGCTTTGCAACTCTCTTGTGTAGTCAGCAAGATTACCTTCTTCGCAAACCTAAGTTAATAAATATGCATTAAACATTTCAGTGATTCGGTCATTTAAAATTATGTCTTGACTAATAAATCTTTTCGCGGGTTGGGCCTTGGTAGCAACTTCTGCCTCCCCTCCCCTCCTTGATAACCCTTTAAACAGCTAATGCTAACTTTATGAACTGAGTAACAATCTTGGTCTATCATCATGAGAACAATTTCATATCGACATCTTTATGAAATGAGTAACAATCTTGGTCTATCACCATGAGAACAATTTCTATCCCCTCCCCTCTATCCGCCTCCTCCTCATAACAAAAACTGTACTGGAACATTTATAGATCAATAAAACAATGTCTATTTCTTATGACTATTTTATTTTCTAGAACATGATGTTTTTAAACCGCATAATAATACATAGTGGGCATACATACCATGCACAAAGAAAATTAAGAAGCAGCATATTCACCATACAACTCGGTTTGGCAGTTAACTTTTGGCCATAATATTTTTTCTTGTGCAGACTCTAAGTTACTTTACATAACATTCCTAACATATACAGAGAAATCATTTGATGATTTTTTCCAGCATTCCAAACCAGGTGTTTTGCTTATTAGTTATGCAAAGATTGACTTTTTTTTGCTTCACTTTAGGAATGAAAACATGAACATTTCCTTACAAAACATTTGGAAATGGACTAGCTATTCATGGAAATAATTCCAGCATATATCATGAAATTAATCCCCATGGAAATATATCCCCATAGTGTTAAGCACTCAACCGAAAAACCTGAACCTATGCATACAAGTATGCATACACACATTATACAGAGTTTGAAACATGTCAAAATATCACTTATCATCTCAAAAAACTGAGGAAGTAGCTTCCCCAACATACAAAATGTCTAGCAAAAAAGGTTCATGGTAAAAGTCTTATAGAAAATTAAAATGTCAAAAACTTCTCCACTTCACTTATCATTTGGGTATGATATTAGGTGAATGTGGTCAAAACCTCATAGAATTCCACTTTTGAAAAAACCCTTTTTCGCCGATACTTGGTCCCAAACTGACAAAATATAAGTGATATTTTTATAAAAATAATTTTAATTTTAAAATAAATATAATGTGTATTGAAATGTGTATTTACTTTATCAGGATCATAAAACGTTTAATTATTATCATGAGTATAAATTTTTATAACATTATTAATCACTCACAATTCAAATTAGAAATATTTTAACAATGCACAATTCAACAGAGAAAGAGTTTTTAATAAAAGAATAAATTGTATGTTGGTTTTTATAGAATTAATTATTCACAATTCAAATTAGAAATATAATGATAGTACACAATTCAACAGAAGAGTTGTTAATAAAAGAATAAATTGTTTAAAATATTTTAATGTGTCAACCTAATAAATTAAGTTTAAGGTTTATAAGTATATTTAAAAACAAATTCATTAAGTTAAAGTATATTTTATCTGCTATACATGGTATATATATAATGATGTGTAATGATATGATGTATGATATGTGTGTATGCAATTCATATCCACTGTGGAGAAGTTTTTTCTGAACATTGCTTCAGGCTATGATATGAAATTTCATTACCCTCCTCGAAATATTTTGGTGAGCCCTTCTAGAATATCTCCACGAAAGCTGGTACCAAATTTTAAAATGCTAGCACTTCGGGAACATGGTCTATTAAGAAAAGCGGACCACCGCCGCAAAGTGATAGCAATAGGCTAATTATTTTGTTTTAATTACAAATCCCTTTCCTACCTCCTTATCTCGTCCAGCAATAAATAAGTAAATAAATGAATAAATAAATAAACAAACAAACAAATAACCAAATATTGTGCATTTGTGAAAATCGTTTACAATTTTAAGATAAAATATTTTGTCTATTTGCTATCATTCACTGGGAATTTGTTAACGGCTTTTGGTTATTTAGACTGCTTTTGGTTATTTATTCTGATATGTCGTTATTTGTTATATTATAAAAGAGAGTATCAGACTTACTTTGCATATCTTTTCATAGATATTTTGTTCAATCCTTTGAAGATGTTTGTAAATTGCAATGGTGTTTTCTTCAGAAGAGTTAAACATTCTAAACCCAACAACAAGATCATCACATGGTTCTGGGTCAGAAAAAGACACTGTAAATTTGTTATTTGTAAAATTATGATCACTAAAAACTTCAATAACTTCAGGTGCTTCTAATATTTTTTGAAAACCATAACGAATCTTCTGTATTTGAACCTCTGTTAAAATATCTATGTCTAACAAAGTGATTTCGAAATAAATATGAATTGATTTGAATTCGTATCCAACACAGGTAACAGATATATTTGGTTCCACAAGCATTTTCATAACATCTTGGATGTTTCGTGTTATATCAAACATTAATCTCTTTGATTCCTTACTCGTAACGGACTTGTAACACTTTGGAATATAATTATCCACTGCCTCCATATGAAATATTGCTGTAACAGAGCTAACATTCTTTTCACACTTATCATACCAGATATTATTTAATGTGATTAAACAGGAATTGTCATCATTCAAATGTAACGTATCTCTCAATACATCTTGAGCGAGCAGTTCAAACTTATCTTGTATGGCTTTTGATTCACGAGAATTTAAATTAGTTGCAACTTTCATTTGTTTGAAGCTCTTGGTTTCAATATTAAACCTTAGTGAAATTTCATGAATGGAAACATATTTCGGTTGATTAATGTGTTCCGTACCAGTCGGAAAGAAATGTAAAAAGTAGCTACCTTTCTTCAATATTAATATCATGTTTATTTCCAACTTCATTAGGTCATACACTTTGTCATCCATAAACAGATCTTCATGTAAACTTTCAGCAATAAAAAGTATTGTATCTGCACAAGTTTTTAAATATGCATCCCATTTTAATGCAACTGCACCATTTGGGTGTTGTGATATATCAATATCAATATCGTCATATTCTTTGGGAGTATGATGTGAATCAATATTTCGTAATTCTTTAATTTTACTTATGTTTGCCTTCGCATATTTACACTTGCTCTTACATACAAAACAGTTCAAACAGCAGGAACAGCATGCAGTAGTATTGGTGCACACAGAACGAGGATTATGATTTATTGGTGAGTGTTGCGGCTCATAATGATCTTTACAGGTTGGATATGCAGGTACATTACGTAAAATAGAACACATAGGTGTTATATCTAGAGTATCTATGTCAATATCAGGTTGAAACGTCCCTTTTGTGACAAAAAATTTATCTTTATTATCTGGCCAATTTAATGGTTTTAATTTGATAATAATGTCTCTTGGAAGTGAGTGAAGAATATCGCATAATGACTTACCAGGGTTAGCTGTTATCGATATATCTGATTCTGTAGATAAAAACATTAACAATTGTTGCAGTACATGACAACCGGTCCTAGTCATGCACATAAGTTTTGCTTCAAGTTCTGTGAGCGCACCTTGAGGATTTGCAGATGCCATTATTTTCTACAATCTAAATCTAAATAGTTTGTTTACAAGATCAAGCAAAAGTTTCTTAATTTTTAATTAAGTATACAGATGCTGCTTTTGTTAAAATTTTGATTGTTGATATATTCTTTATTAAAGCAACAAGACAATATATTTGTGGCGAAAGTCAAAAGAAGATATTCCATTTTCCATATTCGATTTATATCAATGGGATGTTTTCTTTTGACTTTCGCAGCAAATCTTTTTCTTCATGGAAATCGACCTTTACAGATCATAATAACTGCAATAGTCGAAATAAAAGATTGAAGATGAGGGATTTTTGAGCATAGATTCAGATTTCATAGCCTGAAGCTATGTTCAAAAATCACTCCGCCATAGTGATTATTTGTTCCTGTATCGACCACTGAACTATAACATGCAATGATTGCCCTTCAATTGTTATGTTGAAGGTACAACTAAATAACGCATCAACAAGAGGACAGATATGCTGCCCCTTATTCTAGATAAACTGCCCTCTCCAAATTTTGCCCTTTTCTATTGGAGTGCTGAACTTGTTTAAAATCAAGTCTTTACATGTATCTTCCTTTCACTTCAATCAATGTCCTGGTAGCAAGTGTGTATCCCAGGCCTCGAAATTCAGGTTGGCACTCCCACGATAAACCGAGCATACAGGAAGGTATGTGTAACTTCTAATTATACCCTAAACCAATGATAACGTAAAGTAACCAATGATAACGTAAAGTTACAATTAGTAACTTTTCAGGGGTAATGTTATAAAAAATCAAATGGAAAAAGTAATAACTTTTGTGGTAGTTAGTTTAAAAAAATAGGAAAAATATAAGTTTACAAGATTATAAGTTTCGCTATATTTAAAAGTATGCCTAAGATATAACATTTAAAAAAAATCCTAAATCCTATTTTTAAATCAAAGGTACGGTATTGAAAGTAGCACACCAAACCAAGTGAAAGTTAAACCTAAGCACATAAATATGATTTTGCATACACACATTATACAGTGTTTGAAATATTACTTTATTAAGATGGTAGAGTTTCAGGTCAAATAAACAATTGGAACACAATTTTAAAGGTAAAATTATGTCAGGTCACTGTGGAGGAGAGTAGTGAGATTTCATATCAAGGATAAACACACAAATTTTACATGACATTAGGAATTTATGTCCTTAATAAGTTGATAACGTTTCAGGTCAAATAAACAACTGGAACCCCTTTATCAAGGTAAAATTATGTCCAGTCACTGTGGAGGAGATTAGTGGAATTTCATATCAAGGATAAACACCTGAACTTTGCATTGCATTAGGATTTCATGTCCTTATTAAGTTGATAACGTTTCAGGTCAAATAAATAATTGGAACACCATTGACAAGGTAAAATTATGTCAAGTCACAGTGGAGAAGAGTAGTTAACTTTCAAACCATAGCCTAAAGCAATACTTAAAATTCAACCCTCCATAGTGGATATGAATTACACACACCCTTGGTATATGTTGTACTTTATAGGCTACTCAGACTATTATTTATAGTATAGGATATGCTTTGATCATACATAGTATTGCATGTATATGTATGTACTGTATGTGCTGTATGTATGTCTGTATATGTATGAATGTATGTATATATAGTAGTATATAGGTATATAGAAACCAAGTATTTAATACTGATAAAATGCATTTAATACTTAACTTACAACTTAATCTATTAAGTTGATAAAATAAATAAAAGTGGGTTGTCATCATCTGTTATTAAAATTAAAAAAAAACAAAGAATAATGAAATAGAAAATTACATATTCATTAAAACAATTTATTCTTTTGTTAACAGGTTTTGTTAACAGGTCTTCCTCTGTTGAATTGTGTAATAACATTCAATTTATTATTTTATTAAAAAACCCATCCTCTGTTGAATTGTATAATGTCATTATATTTCTAATTTGAATTGTGATTAATTAATTATGTTATAAAAATGTATGGTTATTAAATGGCTCTAAAGTGAATACACATTAATACACATTAATTAATATTTATTTCAAAATTAAAGAAAGAAACTTCCCAAAATCAAAATAAAGACAATTCTTGAAATGTTAAAAATTATTTTTTATATTTTTTATCATCTCAAAAAATTGAGGAGAGATCTTCCCCAAAATACAACAAAATGGCTGCCAAAAAAGATTCATGGTCAAAGTGTCATAGAAAAGTTAAATTTCAAAAAATGTCTCCACTTCCCCCTTATCATTTTAGCATGTTATTATGGTGAATGTGGTCAAAACCTCATAGAATTCAAATTCTCAAAAATAATTCTAAGTCTAGACTTTTGAAAAAATCCCTTTTTCGCCGATACTCGATTTCGAGATGACAAAATTGCAAAATATTTCGCTAGTGGTCTCGTAATATTGCCGAGAATGCCATAACCAAATTTCAAGACAGTACCACAACTTTTCAGGCCCTTTTTGCCCAAACTTAAGACCGAGTGGGTGAAATCAAAACATTTTTGGCAAACCATTCTAGAATATCGTCACAATGCTGGTACAGAATTTCAAAATGCTAGCCTTTCGGGAACATGGTCTATTAAGAAAAGCGGGTCGATGCCGATACTGAAAAGTTATAGCAATAGCCCATCCAAACTAGTGGTCATTAACACATTATACTGATGAAAACCAAAGAAATTGATTAATTTTGTGTTCACGTTTTGCAAGCAGAGAGAGAAGCGAGACTGTCTCATGAGTAGTCTCAACTATCTTGCAAGAAATTCGAGCGGTCAAAATAAGAGCAAATAACCACAGTGATTTTTGAGCATAGCTTCAGGCTACAAAACCTGAAGTTACATTCAAAAATCACTCCTCCACAGTGATTATATACTCTTAGCACAATTAGATAAATATCAACAATAACAAAATAAGAACAATTATCACTCCTCCACATTGATTATTTGCTCTTATTTCAACCACTGGTAGGCTAGCAAATGATGGATCATTAACTCTTTTCTGCAATTTTCTTACTTACATCAATGTGATGTCTGAAAACACACCAGTTACAATTTAATATGTTTCAATCCTACTCTCTCATTAATAGGCTTCTCAAAAGTAGTATTTGAAAATAAAGCAAATAATCACTATGAAGGAGCGATTTTTGAGCATTGATTCAGGCTAAAAAGCCTGAAGCAATGCTCAAAAATCTCTCCTCCACAGTTATTATTTGTTCAAAGTATTATTATTACTTCTAAACACATTTTTTATCATGCAGAGTTGTCTAAAAGGTTTATAGAAAAACTTTAACCATAATGTTAGAAAAATTAAAACTATCCAAATCTACCATACTGTTTTATATCTTACAAAGTTGAAAACATTACTCAAAAACATAAGGTGTGATGTCCAATCCCAGTGGGCAAAAACTTGATCAAAGTCTGCGGTAAAGATGCTGGAATAGCTTTTTCAATGTTGTTCTAGTGTCTTTGCTGCTGACTTTGAACAGGTTTTTGTCGAGTAGGATGGTTAATTTCATGCTTTTTCATACTGTTTTTATCCAGCCAGCAAAAGTTTAACTATATGTAATACTAAAAAATAAATATAATCTTTTACAATAAAAAAAACAGTATTACTGTGAATAAATAAAGCCATTTGATAATTTCTTTCACACAAAGGGCAATATAAATTAGATAATATTTTAATTTCTTTCTTTTCCTGACTTTTTATAAGAATATTGTTTCATTGACACCTGCAACACTTATATTGGTCGAAATAAAAATAAATAATCACTGTGGAGGAGAGATTTTTAGCACAGCTTCAGTCTTTGTAGCCTGAAGCTATGCTAAAAAAATTCTCCTTCACAGTGATTATTTACTCTCATTTCAACCACTTATTCACTTTACAATAACAAATAGAATTTGAAATTAGAACAAATAAGAGTTTGAAGCTATGCTCAAATATCACTCCTCCGTGGGGATTGTTGGCTCATATTCCAAGCACAGTAATATATTAATTTCTTTGCAATCAATTACAAGATCATTGACAGCTCCTAATACAATACTTATCCAATACTAACAGTTTCATTATTCTGTAACAAGAAATACAATCCCAAAGTCGATAATGCAGACCGAGGACTTGATTTGTGAGGTCTCAGAGTAAAGAAACAGTTAGTATACATATAATAGATTTATTAACTGGTAGAATATTTTGAAAAAAGAAAGGTCTTAGAAGTTTTTAGTAAAAACCTGGTCTTTAGAACGCACTTTAAATGCGCAATTTTCCAAAAAAAAACAAGAATGTAAACATTTGAAAACCATACAGTAGATGAACATTCAAAGAAAAGTTCTCAGGTACAAATGTGAAAAAAAATATATTATTTTTTTTATTATTGTGAAAAGTTATTTTGATATATTAGCATAATCTACTGAAAGTTCCTTATGTTTATATTATGATTATAATAGAAACTTGTGGTTATAGCATGATGCCTAATGTCTTACATAATCTTCACCAATACTTAAAAGCAGTTTCTGACACACAAACCTATTGACTGTAAGTATCAAGTAAGTACCAAGTAAGTATCACAATACAAAAAGGGGATGAATAAATAATGGTCAAATTTAGTAAATGAATTACCTATGAGTAAAAATCGTAGCAAATTAAAAAAATTAAACAAGTAATACACAGCATTCCCAGATGTAACCAATCGAACTTGACGATTGTCGAACCAATCGAACCTAATCAAGATCAATTGTTTTCGATCAGTTCGATTGGTAACGATTGTTGATCGATTGGTTTAATATCATTTTTTTATTTTTAGATTTCTACGATGTAAATCCGCACTACAAAGCCAAAAGGTGAATGTTCCTACTGTACAAAACACTATTGATTATGGAAGCGTGGCGCACAAGAGCTCTTATAGCATTGAATTAATATATATCAAACATTATGAAAGGAGACTTAGAAAACAAGAGAATAATTATGTGATTTATCAAACTTGTATTGTTCGTTTTGTAATTCTAATTTTAACTCTTTTCAGTGTTATGATTGCCAAGCCAACAAAGATTGTGTCTTTTTTTTTATCTCCCTACCCTTGTCTCTAATAGCTAAGAATGTTATAGTTACTTATCTCAGTACGCATATGATGTTGGTTCAACATTGATCTGATGCCACGGATCCGTTCTGAAGAAAGGAAGTCGTAGCAGGTCAAGATTATTGACAAACCCAAGATCTAAACCAATGTCTAAGCAACAGCATTGTTTCAACTTTTAATGCTGATCCAACATCATGTAACCAATCTGTATGTTATGAATATAGTGTGGTCTACAATCTTGGTCACCAAGAGATTTATCTCAAAGAATATAGAGTAAAGGTGACTACCATAAGCGGAAAATTACACAGAATCCGAAAGAAAACATTAGGCTGCTAGGAATAGCAGAATTTATCAAGCTTACAAAAAATCCTTAAAGTGGATTTGTAAAAGCAGACATTCTATTGATAGAAATTGTCGTGTGATTCTACTAACGTTGGTAGAATCACACAACGATTTCTATCAATAGAATGTTTGCTTTTGCAAATCCACTTTAAGAATTCCTAGCAGCCTAATATCCAGGCTCTTGAAACAAATCCAGATTTATATGTGCCCTTCGACTCATTAATCAAAATTTAAGGTCTACTGTAAGATTAAATTATTCAAATTTTTAAACAAATTTCACTTTGTCTCATACATTTGTTACCAAGAATGTAGCTAATTATTATAGGTTTATAGAAGATACCAATTATGGTGCCGTAACAGAAATAAAAGCCTAAAAGGGATAGGTTCCTTCCATACTGATATCAATAAGACAAGTCTCGGGTTTGGTCCTAACAGATGCTAACAAAGATTATATATTTAACAAATTCTAATTCCAAACAACAAATTATGACAAAGATTATATATTTAACAAATTCTAATTCCAAACAACAAATTATGACGTAAAGAGTACAAGGAGACGAGAATTCTTGGTTATAATAAGGAGAACAAAATATAACAAGAGTCATTCCATTTATAAAATAGATGTTTTTATACACGGTCTTTACCTAAGTGTATTAATTTTCGCGTGGATTAAATCCCCGCGAAAAATCTAAAACTTAGTCGTCCTCGAAATTAAATCCCCGCGAAAAGTCTAAAACTTGGCGGTCCGCGAAATTAAATCCCCGCGAAAAATCCCCAAAAAATCCAAAATATATCTAGGACAATTAAAGCAAAAAGACAAACAGTTCAGAATAAGACGTTTTTATCTTTTTTAACGAAAAATATAAATCAGTTA
>JAULBZ010008557.1:0-10630 GCA_032360805.1 Neoturris breviconis | reverse complement strand
ATAGTTGTCTTTAAAGAATGAAATTTTCAGAATGTGTTACTGACATTACAAGCTTTCATGTTATTTATTTGGAATTTCGACCAAAATAGGGTGATTATGTGACTTTAAGCCAATCCTGAGATTTCAAGGGGGTATTTCAACCCATCCAAAGCCCGGCCCAAATGGGGTTAAAAGAGGTTTGGTTTGCTCTTCTACAAAGCTCTTTGACATCAGGATAGAAACATAACTTAATGTCAATACTAACACCGAGTATCTTGACATCAACTCAACCGTAATACTTAGTATAGTGTTTACACTCCTACGAAAAAAAATAGCTGAAACTTTGCTACCATGGAGTTGCAATTAAACCACTCGACTACTCTTAACATTTTGGAGTTTAGACACTGCAATACGTTTCCAATGTGGTATCATTGCATACAAGTGTCACTAATTGAATATAATAAATCATTTATAAATATATTGAATATGATAGGACCTAGAACGGAACCTTGAGGAACACCAGGAAGAACTTCTAACCATTCACTAATAAACGATCCGATACGTGCCCTACATTTCCTGTTCCCAAGGTAACAGAAATCTAAGACTATTTATTCCCAAACCCTAGGCTTCAAATTTAGCTATAAGCAGATCATGAGGAAGATAGTCAAAAGCTTTAGACAAATCTGTTAGTACTGCATTTCGTTTGCTATCAGTCGTTCAAAAACTTTGGACACTGATGGCAGTAAACTGACGGGTCTGTAATTTGCATTATTGGTTGAACTGCCTGTCTGATGAACTGGAATTATGTCAGTGAACTTTACCAGGGAACACGGAACATTCGATCGTACAATTAAAACATGTAAAAAATCGGCCCACTTTCCTTAATTGCAAATTTTAGTACCTTGATCGGTATAGAACCACTGGTTTTCTTGGATTCATTTAGGGCAAACTCAAACTTGGAAGACTGTACCCTTTCTTTTATAATTTTAATACTTGGGTTCCCACCCAGGTCTTGATTGTAGAATGTATCAAGTCATTTGATTGCTTATTGGCATTGTGCCATTTTTGAATCTCAAGACCATCAGTAATCCTGTTGAAATATTTGTTGAGTGTATTTGCATCCGTTAATAATGTACCATTTCCAATAAGCGAAAGTTTTTCATTTATAGCATCAGTTATTTCTGAGAAGTTTGTTTGTTTTAGACATCTTCTAGAAATCTATTTTGATGTTATCTATAATTGGCCATAGCCTCAGGATCCTTTGATTTATTGGCTATCCTCTAAAGTCTAGCCCTTTCCATGATAGCCTTCCTGAGATCTTTAGTGACATGTGATCCATTATTAGCCCGTACAAACCAAGTTTTCAAAGGTGCATGTTGATAGTAATATCTATAGTAACACCCGTCAACAAATGTATTAACGTCGATAAATGTAGTAGCTAAAAACTTTTCTTGACGATAACTGCAGTAAACCGAGAATAAAATACCTAGTATTGTTATTTTTTGGAATATAATGTGATGGAAGGTGCCGAAACTTTGTCGGTTACCGTACATTTTTTTTTCAAACTTCGTTCTATAAATAGATTTTTGGACTAAATTTGACTGATGTGGGTAAATATTAAGAATGGTCTGTTTGACTTGAAAGTTTCCAGTTTAACATTTTTAGGGTGCTGATTTCGAATTTGGGGTTCATAAATTCAGATTCCGTTCTAAAAACAGATTATTTTTTTTAGCAAATTTTGGCCTAATCTCGCTGTAGTGTTCGTTTTGAAAAGAATTATTTTTTTTTTATGCCCTTAATTCTTGGATTAAGATACGTTCATAATGATGTCAACAGTAGATCTCTGTAGATTACTTTGCATCTTATTAGTTCTCGTTTAGTAGCAGAAATAACCAAGCTCTCCCACAGTTTTGTTTTATCTAATGACTCTGTGTCTGTGCTCTCGAATGAAGGTTCTGTTATTGTCTTCAGTGTAAAATATGTTTGAAATATCAATAACATATATGGTGTACTTCAAACTGTTACGCCCACCATAAGCATTCAATTCTCAG
The DNA here is from genome assembly GCA_032360805.1 of Neoturris breviconis. Lineage (NCBI taxonomy): Eukaryota > Metazoa > Cnidaria > Hydrozoa > Anthoathecata > Pandeidae > Neoturris > Neoturris breviconis. Next base: position 8,600 of record JAULBZ010008557.1, on the reverse strand, counting down.
CTTGTCATGCATAGGCCTATGAACATTGATTATGTGGATAGCGTTTCCTAGCGAAAACGTTAATGCAAAATGCGTGTTGATGTAGAAATAATAAAAAATATTTAAAACTGAAGAGTTCACGTTCAGCATGAAATAAACGAACTAATACGCCATTGCATATCAATTTAGTATTGCAAGCATAGATCAAAACTCACGCTCTATGGACCAAAATCTTGTTATTTTACTTTTAAATTTTAAGTTCTGCACTTTCATTGATTAAGTATATGACTTACTACAGTTATCGTCAAGAATATATTTTACTAGCTACATTTATCGATATTACTACATTTATCGATGGGTGTTAAAGATACCGCATTTGTCGACGTTTACTACAGATGTCGAAAGATACTACATTTGTCAATAATACCATATAGGTTGCATTTGACACCGTAGATGGTGTGAATACTTTATTTTACTGTAAAAATTACTACCCCTGCCAGCACGCGACGACTTATTAACACCTCAAAAATAACGACGTTTTTTCAACGTTGATAAGACGTCGAGTGGCCACTTGGACATTAGCCTATATTCTGCCATCCTTCGTAAGCATTGATATTTTTCTATTTCTTCTTGCATGTTTCTTCTTGAACGATATCTTCCTATATTTGTGCTTATTTAGCAACCTTGTCTTGTTTAGTCTCTTTTTTAATGTTTCTAAAGTGTTACTTCGTTTATTGCCTCGATTACTAGTTTTTTTTAAGTTTGAAGATTTATTATCTGCATTTTCAGTATTTTGGCGTTGTTTTTTCAAGTTGTCTATATTTTCGTATGTGTGCATATCTTTTAAAGTAATGACATATTTTTGATCGAAAGTATGATGATAGTTAGAAGGGACAAATGGTTTAACTTTATACGCGGTTCCATTCAATGAAGACGATGTCAGAACCTCATATGGGTTATTACCGACCAGAGGTGGCAGCGGATGATGATACTCGGGGATGTCTATATAATGTTCATTAGGTGGTAACTTATACATAGGATAACCAGAATTTATATGCTTAACAGGTACTTCTTTCTCATATGTTGGCGGACCCAAAGTTGGTGATGGTGGAACCTTTTCAACACCACCTGGTTTGTATTGACCATTTGTAACGACTCGTGCTGCGTAACCTCCTCTTTCCGGTCCCTCTCCGTGATCACAACACTTTTCTTCTGGATGATGTGCATGTTCCGGGTGTTCTGGATGCTCCGTAAGTTCCGGAAGTTTCAAATGTTCCGGATGTGCACTTTCTTTTGGTTTTGATATGTCCGCTTCAGTAGTAGGTCTATCCATGCTATGTACCACAGGTCCTCCAGCATTTGCATGTAATAACTCCGCTTGCTTTTCAAGTTCTGCAGCCTTACTTTGCAACTGTATGGATTGTGATTTTAAATTACTTGCTGATGCTAAAAGACTGTTGACATTTGTTTCCATATTTTGTGCGTTTTGTACTACCGGATGGGGATCTTCACTTGGAAGAGATTTTTCATGGTCATTTTCATGTATCTGAAAATTATCATTAGGTATAGTTATATCATAAAAATGACGAGGGTCTGCTATACCGTAATCATCCATTAATTCATCTCTTTTGTGTGATATATCATATTGCATTCGCCGACGTCTTTCAAAATATGTGTTGTCGGCTTTTCTAACAGCTGCTGCATATGTTATTCGTAAGAGAGCGGCAGCAGCAAGTTCATCTTGAGATAAATGCGCTGTTTTGGTTTCCACATCTAATAACAAGAAGAAAACAGAATGAAGGTGGACACATCTAATAACAAGAAAAAACAGAATGAAGGTGGACGCATCTAATAACAAGAAGAAAACAGAATGAAGGTGGACGCATCTAATAACAAGAAAAAAACAGAATGAAGGTGGACGCATCTAATAACAAGAAGAAAACAGAATGAACGTAGGCACATCATGGCCAAACTGGATAATTTCTGTTTGATGTCGTTAGTCCTTGCGTCATTGACGTCCGAGTTGATCATTAATAATCCTCACATGCATACAATAACCACACGTTCTACGTCACTGTTGACCAAGGTCCACTTGAACAAAATTAGCATAGCGAATTACCTTCGAAGTTTCTGCAATATATGAGTGGATAAAGTTATGAAATATTGGTTACCTGAACAAGCAATATGAAACAACCAAATTGTGCAGAATGTGATCCATTCGTACTGCATTTCAAGATTTCATCACCTGACCAGTATATTCTACAAAAGGAAAATGTATATTTATTCACATGACCAGCATATTTCACAAGAACAAAAGAAGCATTCATCACGTGGCCAGCAACGAATACTATAACAAAAACTCTAGATCACCTGCAAAGGGTAATTGTCCCCTCTCAGAGCTCCTCCTCAGTCCCAACATAAATACTTAAGACAAAGTGAAATTCAACTCGGACGAAAAGCTTTAAATTTTGATTAGAAAGGCAAACTGCATCTGAATTCCAATTGCTAGAAACAGCAGAATCTTTTGAGTTTGCAGAAAGACCTGAGATCCTAATCCCTAAGCCATAAGTCTACTCGATAATTCACTGATACACCAGTTTACATCAGTGAGAATGTTAACAAGTGAGATTGTTGAAGACAATTTTTTTGATGCTGTTATATATATTCCTCGAAGGCGCTCTCGTGGACAACTGTTGTTGCTGCAAAAAAAAGAAACGAGTATGGGTTCGTGGTATTTATAAAGGATTAACCATATATGGTCATTATATATTATATATTATTATCACAATTTATTGCAAGAAATGCGCCTCAATGATAAAGAATCTCATTGCGTAATTAGCGGGAAATCAAAGGAAATAAATTTATAACGAAACGAAGTTGTTATTTGAACTCTAAGAATGAAAAACTATGTACAGACAATGATTCCTGTGTAATTTATAGCATATTAGCAAAAGAAAGTTTTCAAGAACAAGGTACGTGTACCTGAGAATTTACTCATAACTCACATTCGGCATGATCTTTTTGGATTTTTTTTCGCCAAAATTTCCATAATTAAAAATATTAAAAGTCACAAAGTTTCAGCTGCATAGCATAAATGGTTCTATAGATATAAAAAATATTCCAACAGGAGGGATTTTTGCTCCCCTTCCCCCCAATTAAACTTGGGTTACGACTTAGGGCTAAGGGTGTTTGCAAACGCGACAGATTTTGTTGTTTGTAGCAGCCCAGTAGCCAGGCTCATAGAATAAGTTCAAGATTTCTATGTTGTTTGACTTGCTGATCGGATTTTGAGGCTTTCTGACTAACTTGAAATTCAGAATTTTTGTACAAATTTCACTTTGTCTCACACGTTTGTTGTTGGGGATTGTAGACTGTCAACGTGACCCCCTTCTCGAGAAGCATATATTCTTGTACCACCAGTAGGGTGAAGCCATTCGTATATAAATAATTGTACAAAAAATATATTTGCAAATGTCAGCATTTTTCTGATTACGTCACAATTTCTGTATTGGCTATTGTAATTTTGGGACAAACTGATTAATTTTCTCTTTTACAAGTTTCTCTTTACCAAATGAAAATAATTAATTACGTTTAAACTGTATGACATATTAGCAGATAAATATGTACTCCGTTTCCTCCAGTTATAACAAAATCACAAATAATCATATTTTCAAGAAATGACCAATAAATATTCACCGAAATATTTTGTCCAATTAAAATATCCGTACAATTTATTTTATTGCTTATTTTTATTTGTTCTTTATTTTACATGGGTTAAAATTACAGTCAAACTACACAAAGTTAACTATTTAGGCAGCCTTTACATGGAGTTTTATTTCGCCCGAAACGAGATTTTTATCATTTCTGTCTCTGGTCATGTCTTAATAAGTGTTTACATGCTGAGGGCAAAATGAAATTCATTTCGGGTATAATTTCATTTCGGTCAAGATGATCAAAATGAAATTTCATTTCGGGGTCGATTTATCATGTAAACAGAAATCACCCAAAACCTCTTTGCGCATGCACAAGTGTTAATGCGCATGCTTAAGTTCGCACGTACACATGCGCTAAACAATTATGGACGTTTATGTATCTATTAAATTTATTAAAATAATTAACCCGTTTTTGAGATCTCATTTCGGGTAGATTTCATTTCGGGCGACATGAAACTCCATGTAAAGGCTGCCTTAGTCCCATAACAAAATCTATAAAATGGAGATAATAAAATTAGAACATATATACTATAACGTAATAATATAAAAATATAATATAAACGTATACATATAATACCTAACTAATCATTCAAACAATGAGACATATCCGAAACTTGGAATATAATCATTGCATAGTCTGCATGGACATTCATTCGGTATCACTTTCTTTATTTCTGATTTAAATATTTCCAACAAGTGCAAATTTTTAAGCTTATTAGGCACAATGTCTCTTATAATTGAGATTATTTTATTAAAACCTACGGAGTGGTTTAAAAATGGTCTAACTGTTACGGAAGCTATTGCAATGCCACAAGCAAAACAAAAGTTATCATATTATATTAGATAATTATTCAGTTGATACAATTGGTGAGCCAAGTGTGGTTTGTTTCTGTCGTTGTCGTCGTCTGTCAGACACTTTTTTAGATTTCAACGCACATATGATCAATTACATGAACGACCTGCTTCTTACAGATAGCGAGTGTTTTCCCAATGACTAAATATTTCCGTTTAAAAATTCGTTCGCAGCAACTTCATAGACCAACAAAATGGTCAAAAATGATTGATCACTAAAAGAAGGTACACGGAATGGTCTGAAAGGTATAAAACGATAGGATTTTGATTTAATTTTCTTTATATGATACTAGTTATTAACAACTGTAAGTTACTCATTACTATTTTTATGTGCCCAAATGAAGTCTTGCTCGAAACAGATATGCCTAACAAAAATCCCTCGATATGACAATGTATAGCTAGCTATGTAAAAACCACCACCACAAAACACCACACAAATAATGCATTTTGTTGTTGTAGTGCGTGCACCGATTGCATGGTTGCTTTTTACATGCTGTAGCTACTCTCCGGTGCCTAATTGTATGGGGCCTACTAACAGGGGGGGGGGGTCTGCATAAAAACTGAAAATTCTTAAAAGTGGGGGTTTTTTTAGGACAAACCCTTATACAAGGGAACAATTTGTTGTGAATATGTTTTTGCTAAGGTCAGCACTTTTTTGATACAATTTTTTTTTCAAAAAAGCATGAATTCTTCAAAGTGCAATTGGAACAGTTCTATTTCGTGTTTAAGTTCTGTCTTCGGTTTTTGAATGCCTTGGCATTATATTTGAAAAATACGTTTTTCCAAAATCGGAAAAATCGGGATTTATACAAAAGTTATTCACATTTTCGTTTGTGTAGGAACTGACCCCAGAAAAGCTTATTTTCATTGAAATTTGACTTATAAAATGTGATTACAAACATTCTAGACAACATTTTTCGGTTATATTGGGAGGTAATGCATGCCCTCATAATCCCGAAAACCTGAGTAAAATTCCGAAATTTGAAAAATCGGGAATAACGGGGAAAACGGAATGCTCTTAAGTTATTCCCATCACCGTAAGTAGTAATTGGACAAAGTTACAAGTTTCAAGTTCAAAGGCAACTTAAGTTATTCGTAATTACGTTTGCAGAAAAATTCCAATTTAACGGAAAAGTTATGGACATGTTTCGGAAACTTTACCAAAACAAGGAAATACAGTGTATACTTAGATAATTTTCATGGGAATTTAAAAGTTCTCAAAACTTACATTTTTGCTAATAAATAGTTTGCGGATTTTTCCAAAACCTGCAAAATACCGCAAAGATTTGTGTCTTTGAAAAAAGTATTCCACTCTAGCGCATCTTTAAAGCGGTTAATATGCGTGGGAATTAAATTCGACAGTTTTTCGCAGATTTTAGAGCAATGTGCGAAAATAAGTTCACACGCCTTGGATGCTGATCCGCGAAAATAAATTTGAAGCAGAACTCTCGGGGAAAAAATCCGTGGATAACTTTTCAAACCTTTGGGCATTCACTACAAAAAAAAAACATGATAATTGATCAAACATTTTTCCAGGTTCGACCTCAAGCGTGAAGATAAATCCAGAAAATTTCTAGAATCTTGCGGGTTTTCCAATTCACGAAACTCAATCCCCACAAAAATTAATCCCTAAAGTTTATATTCGCAGCTGCTTTTTATTTCCCTTGTGCTTTGAATTATAAATCGATTGTTAGAATATATACTTATTCTAAGTCATTATACACACAGGACATGATATTCCCGTGACTTATCAGAGTATCGGCATATCTGTGACATTATTTATTCAATTGGACTTTTATCTGTGTTCTAACCCGATTATCAACGCTTGACCTTATTATAAACGGGCCAGGCGTTGACAATCGGGTGGACCGGATTGTCAACGGATAAAAAATGTTTTGTTTTTAATAAAAAACGCTTTGTGACCAAATTCGATGGTGCTGATTTGAAATCAGTTATTTCTTTTTCAAAATTTGGACTAAAAATACCTTATTTGGCCAAGTTAGGCCAAATATTAAAAGTGCTATGTTTCCGATAAAAATTGGTATGCGACCAAATTTGATGGTGTTGACTAAAAATATCATAACAGGATCCAATTCGCGTTATCGTTATCCGAAAAGGTGCGGTACCATCCTGAAATTTGGTCATGACATTCTAGGCAGTAATACGGGACTTCTGGCCAGTTTTTTTTCGATTTTATTGACTCTGGACCAAGTATCAGCAAAAAAGGGATTTTTAAATTAAAAACTTAGAATTTTTTTGGAATTTGAATTCTGACCACAGTCATAAAAATAATAACCGTGGACTTAGATTTTTGAAGATTATGTTTTGGTGTGAGACTTTGACAATGACTCTTTTTTGGCGTCCTATTTATATATTGGGGAAGCTTCTTCCTCAATTTTTGGGCAAATAAAATAAATAAATTATCCGAGATAACTGTAGAAAAATATGAATGTTAAGATGTAATTACAGGTGATTATAGCATGTTAGGTTATAAAGTTAATTATTTTATTATTAATAGTTATTCCCATTGTGAATTACAAATTAATAGGAAACTTTTTTTTAATAAAAGAACATAACTGACTCAAAAGAAAATATGTTCTTCTTTGGATTCTTCTGTTTCTGTTTAGTCTCTTTTAATTTCATCGCTACGCCATTATCATTGTTATGTTTTAATTGCTCTAACAGAAGAACGTGGGTACTTTTCAGAAGAACAATAAAGAAATCATTTTACTTTTTATGTCTGCACTTGTTGAAAAGTTGAAACAGCATGAGAACGCTTATTCTAGAGTTGGTACTTTGTCTTGCTGTTTTTGTATTGCGTACAATTTGATGTTTGTACTGTCATTGAATTCTGTACTATAATTACTTTTAGCAAGTTGGTGTGATTGTCAAGTCGCTTCGGCTTCTACAAGTGTGGACGTAAATTATGATAAAAACACAAAGTCTAATATTCCATTGTCCTTACTCTCTTCCTCTCTCACATCCCCCTCTTCCCCCCCCCCCCTCCCCCACTCTCAATGTTGGTTTTCATATTTGCTGTGTACATACAGAAATTCAACTTTGAAGGTGGGGGGAAGGGGAAACCTTGCGAATTTTATTGATAATTTGCGTCCAAGATTTTAGTCTATCTTAACCATATTTTGGATTTTTTAGGACTCTGTAAGTGGGGTGATTCGCCCCTCCCCCCTGCATAGCTTCTGATACGTTAATGCAATGCAATATATATGAAACTTGCTCAGATTATACTTCATTCTTATCTGAACATTTTAGAGCAAAAAATGTTCTGCTGACGTAATAATATTTTCAATCAAAAATAATAATAAGAAAATGTTTTGAAACTTTTTTTATCACCTGTTAAAAGTTTTGTTTCTAACAGAAAATTACCCTAATTTACCAATTTTTTGTTTTGTTTTGTTTTAAATTACCCCAAATAAATTCAAATTAAAAAAAGTCACCAAATTTTAGGTCAATTTGACTAATATAAAAAAGCTATTGCATAAAATGTCACAGGGGGCGAATCGTCCCCCCCTCCTTCTCAGCCGAATAGGGTTTAACAAGATATTATTACTTAAAAAGAAGATATTATTTTGCTCTATAATTAAAGATGGTTTTTTAAATTACTTCCTAACTATCCCGCTATATCTCGTTTAATAAAATTGGGGTAAAAAGATACGAATACTCTTAAATCTCAAAATTGCCAAGAATGGATGTATGTTTGAAACTTAACCCTATTATATATGGGCTTTTTCATGTAGGTTGAATATATTTTTGCTGACGTCAGCACTTTTTTTAAAAAAAATGGCAGTTTTTTACCTTATTTTTAATGGGCTATATTTCTGCAGCAAAATAATTTTTTTCGATTCTGCTTTCACATTTTGAGAGCAAAGTGATGCAAGTTTTAGTAAAATACCCCAAAAATGCATTTTAAGTCTTTATTTGTCTACTATTGCTCGCCAAAATTGACAAAATTATCTTCGAAATTTTTAAAGTCAGCTTCAGTCGAAATTACTATTTCTGTAAAATAGACATATTATTTGACACTTAATAAACCCTACT
>JAULBZ010008556.1:0-10631 GCA_032360805.1 Neoturris breviconis | reverse complement strand
AGTCGATATTTGTGTATTTTAACAAAGAGACTGTGCGGTGAAGAGACAGTAGCATCTCTCCTTCGAGTGGTTTCAGATCGTTTCAGAACGTTTCAGGTCGTTTCAGGTCATTCATTCTTTTTGTAATTACATCGCAGATAATATCAGACAATAACATAATATAACTGTCAACCGGATTATTGAATGATATTACAATCTAACAACGTGTTAAATTTGTTGTGGCTCCAAATAAAGTCAACAAACTGTCTGTTAGTATCATTTTCAGATACATACGGAGTAGTGTGAGTTATCGGGAATAGACGTTACGGCTGCGTAATAGTTTTTGAAAAATTCTAAAGGGGCGACTTTAACCAAAATTGGAGTGTCTCGGCCTTTCGAAAACGTCCTATAGCATGAAAGCCTACAGAATACAGTCCTGCATTTCTACAAATTTGGAATGTGTATTTGGAGAAATACCGGACGTATTTGGTAGGCTTTTACGTGGATGCCATCCACAGCGCGAAAGCCTACCGAATACGGTCCAGTATTTCTCCGTATTCAGATTGTGCATTGGGAATAATACCGGACCGTATTTGGTAGGCCTTCACGCTGATGCCAACCAAAATCTCGAGCGAACGAAAAATCAACTCAAATTTGCAAGAACGCTGCAAAGACTGAAAAAAGATTTACTGCGTACATAGCTATTGGATTTTTTGTTTAGTTTGTCCGTTGTTGTGTGCCGTAACGAGTTTTAATTCTTCCTATCACTATCTTTAAGCTATAAGTCAACTAGTTACCTGGGTATTGCACGTGGAAACAATACACAGATTTCGATGACACAATGTATCCATTAGATTTCGGTGTTAGAACAGCATTAACACTGACCCGTTAGATTTCGGTATTAGACCAGCATTAACACTGATCCATTAGATTTCGGTGTTAGACCAGCATTAACAGTGACCCGTTAGATTTCGGTGTTAGACCAGCATTAACACTGACCCGTTAGATTTCGGTGTTAGAACAGCATTAACACTGATCCATTAGATTTCGGTGTTAGACCAGCATTAACACTGACCCGTTAGATTTCCGTGTTAGACCAGCATTAACACTGACCCATTAGATTCCGGTGTTAGACCAGCATTAACACTGATCCGTTAGATTTCGGTGTTAGACCAGCATTAACACTGATCCATTAGATTCCGGTGTTAGACCAGCATTAACACTGACCCATTACATTCCGGTGTTAGACCAGCATTAACACTGATCCATTAGATTCCGGTGTTAGACCAGCATTAACACTGATCCGTTAGATTTCGGTGTTAGACCAGCATTTACACTGACCCATTAGATTCCGGTGTTAGACCAGCATTAACACTGACCCGTTAGATTTCGGTGTTAGACCAGCATTTACACTGATCCATTACATTCCGGTGTTAGACCAGCATTAACACTGACCCGTTAGATTTCGGTGTTAGACCGTTTTTACAATGATCCATTAGATTCCGGTGTTAGACCAGCATTAACACTGATCCGTTAGATTCCGGTGTTAGACCAGCATTAACACTGATCCGTTAACACTGATCTTCATGGAACGCCGCCGTTTATGGAACGTCACCCTTTATCAAACACTTTAGTGATCCCAACGAGAGTTTAAATTTTCGATAGAGAAGTCACTACAATGTTTAAAAAAGGGCGACGTCTCTAAGCTGTTCCATAAAGGGGGCGACCCCTCTAGATACCTTTTCGTTTTTGACCTTCCTCAAAACTCACCGAATTCCACCAACCCACAAAAATATATTCCGCCAAACAGAAAATGATAAGGGGTAAGCTCTTAGAATTTGCAAACAGATTATAAAATCTTTTTCCATTAAATCGTAATTGTCTTTTCCAAAAATATTGCAATATTGTTACCAGAACTTCCGTATCAGGTTCTACTTCAAATGAAGTCAAGCAAAATATTATGACGTGAGCAAAGTTATATAAGTTACCATATGCCATGTTACACATTTTTATCATATTCATATCAGAAATTACGGAAGAGGTGGGTGGATTCACTCCCTGGTACACAGAATCTTAAAACTTCCGGCTCAATAGGGATAAACGTGCCAAAATATTAGTTTTTAAAATTTCCAAACATTCCCTTAATCCTATTTATACAGGGAATTTACCAAAAGAAACTAGAAAATCGCCTAACTGGAAAATGTTCACTTTCTATCAAGTTCTTATATTGAGAGGTTTTAATTTCAACCAGAGACCAAAAATATTTTGCCAACTTGACACGTGATGCTAACAGCAATTTACAGTCAGCAAAACAATTAAACCAACAGAAAGAGCTTTAAAAATAGAACAAATAATTATAAAATATCAATATAATTTGTGTCCAAACCAATCCAACAAACAAAATTTTAATCCAGCGGAGATTCTGAAAGCATTTTCTAAACCAATCCAACCATAATCATCCAACACACGAGGAGATTAATGTTGAATGAATTGTTGGATTTGGTTAGCCTCAGCATTTCCGAGTGAAATTATTCAATACAGTGTAAATAAAGTACAAGGTTTTTAAACCGCCTTGTTTTCTGTCTTTAGTATCTACTTATGTGTTTCAATGTTTACTGATTATATATATATTGAAGATAAATCTGTCAAGTTAACTTCTAAAATCAAACAGGGAAAGATGACGAAAAAATATGTAAGAAGAAGAATATAAAAGCAACAAAATATTTTATTTTTGTTTGGGAAAACTTATGTGTAAATCACTTAGTATTATAAGAAGATAGGAAATTACAAATTTCACCGTTATATGTAGTGTATGTATATACACTATGTGTATGGAGAGAAAGATGTTGAAGACACATGTTCAAATATGCTCAGTATATCGGAATATCGTACGTAGTTCGCTAGAGTTACAAAAAATTGTTTTAGAAAAAGAAGTATAAAGTGGTATGAAAAGTATAAAAATAATATAAAAATAGTATAAAAGTAGTATAAAAATAGAATACAAATAATGCTAAACATCCACGTAAAACCAAAACAAAGAATATAGAGGACTATCTCAAAAGGTTCATCAATCACTTACTGGAACAAAGTATTTCGGGGATTAAAAAGTAATATACTTTCTTGTTCCAGCTCCCCTCACAACACTGATTAAATGTTGCTAACCAGAGTCCGTACAAACAAAGGAACACACAAGCAAAGAAAGAAACACACAAACAAGTATACACACAAACACACAGAAACTTTAAAATGAATGAAATCAAAAAAAAGGCTAACACATATATATGTATTTACATGTATTTTTATATGTATATATATATTTTTTCTTTCTTTTAATCTATATTGTGCAATACCTTATTAATTGGCCTTTAATTGGTCTCGTTCTGTCTTTTACTTTCGTATTTTTGTGTTATGAATAGAAAAAAAAAGTAAAAAAAAAGTAGTAATTTATACAGGGAAGGGTGAATTCAGCATTGTTTTGTTTAGTCAGCTCCGGGTAGTTAGCGAGTCAATAAGCCTGCAGCGACGGTAGGCAATGGAACTATAGAATCAAATTCAAGCAACTCAGAAGACGAAAAGGGTATTATATATTTTAAGAAGAAGTCAAAAAGGCAGACAAGAAAAATGAGTTTCCAACAGGAGAGTAACCAATCATATTTTTTTGTTAATAACATCTATATGACATACGCGTTACCGAAAACAAACACCATACTCCTGCCAACATCATCGTATGTGTTAGCAAATGAAAACCTAATCGAAATAAGTTCAGATGAAACATACGAAACAGACACCCAATCAAACGAAACCATTAACCAATGCTTACATTACGTATTACCAGCTAAGAAAGTTTTTCTCCATTCCACATCGTATGGAATATAGAACACAGAAGATAAAGAACACAAAGAAGATAGTACTTAGAACAACCTCTTTGTTTCCAGGGCTTCTTCTCTCTTGACGACAGAGTTAAACGTCAAGAGAGAATCCCTTGAAATGAGGTTGTACTTAGAATAGAACAACAGTGTAAAAGACTCTTGAATATGGTCCCGTATATCTCCATCCCTGCCGGCACACGAAGTCATAACGACTTTGCAAAGTCGCTTTGACCGTATTACGACGTGTTATGACGTCGTGTGCCCACTAGGATATGCTGTGTATTGTGATATTTCGAACAGTATTTGGCAGTCTTTTACTGTCGGCAGGTGACGTTTTTCAACCAAGATATAATTTATCGTGACTTTCTGACGTCGAAACAACATCATTTTGATCTTGCGAAAACGTTGTGTGGCCATTGAGCTGATAGTAACGTAATAAACGGGAGAGGGCTGCTATTTGGAGGTTTACGGTATCTACATACCCTTCCAAAATTAGAGCAAATTTGTTTAATGTCCACATAAAAGTAACGGTGAAAATGTTTTTCTTGTGATTTATATTGCACACTTGTTTTTTTGTAGGCAGAACAATGTCATTAAATTTGTTCCTTTGGTCTTTTTCTCGTTTAATATCTAAATTAATCAAAGTTTTTGTATTTTAAAAGCCTTGACGAAGAGGTTGCTTGATACATTGTGGTTTTGATTTTGAGAACATTGTGTTTACTTTCATAATTGTTGTTTCTAGTTGTCAGTCTATTATTTTATTTGCACATGTTTCGTTTTTGTAAGAAATTTAAAGGTTACCACTTCAGCAAAAAACAAATGTTTTGCTACTTTTTCACACTGGCGTTGGGAAATATATGAAATTAATACTTTTTTTCTTGCATTGTCGTTCATACTGTGCAGTATCAAATCAACTTGTTTTAGAACCATGGTGACCATAATTGTAAAATGTGATGCTCTATATTACTCTAATTATTCTTATTATATATTAAAAGATGATGTAAAATATTACTCGTTTAAAGTCGCAGAAACACCCTACTTTGTCAAAATTTCAAAATCAATGCCAAGTTCATTATTGACAATATTAAAGATTTGAGCAATTATAAATAACAGGAAGTGGGTTAAATAAAGAATTATTTTACCAAATGCTATCTACAACTTTATGTAATTATGCATATAATCAATGAAGTTTGGCCAAACAATATGAATGCCACACAGTTAGTATAAAAAATACAAAACTTTAATCTCTCATATCTCCACAAATAATTGTCATTAGGGAAACAAATTTTCAGGATGTGTAACTGACTTGATAAGCTTTCATGTCACGTATAAAATGTTTTTTCAAAATAGGGTGATTTTGCACCTTTAATTCCATTCCGTTTAATGCCATTGTCTGTTACATTATTCTTGAAATGTTTTTACCTCTTCTGTTTAGGAATACGTCCATGAAGGTAGGTGTGATATATAGCCTCCTTACACCTTATCATTTATTACAGAAATGTAACTTTTAGTTCCGGTTTCTTAAAGGAGACATTGAAAAAACTTGACGTGTCCATTGGAATGATAGCAACTTAAAACAGGGAAAGATCATATTTGGAGGTTTACGGTTTTTAACACATAGTCCTGCACTGGGCTGTTTTGGCTGGTGTAGCCCTGGTGGGGGCGATTTTTCCCAAATTGCTAAAGCTTATGACTCGGAAAGCCCCAAAAAGCCTGGTCCAAATATGGTTAAACATACAGAACATAATAGATTAGATTTTTATACGAAAAATGACTATAATTTTATGAATGATAATTTGCTATGAAGGTGAAAAGTGCAGAAAATGTTTAAAATATTTTAATTAAATATGATTTTATTTTCCAGAGTTAAACTTGAAAATAGTCGCGTTGCCAAATTAACGACAAAAACACACACATACAGAAATCGAAAAATCACCTTACTGAGCATTCCAGGGCATTCCAGTAAAGGTATAAGGTAAATCAATATAGATTTGAAGACAAAATAATAATAAATATGAATACTTCAAATAACCTAGTGTAGTGCTAGTCTTTCGCAAATGTCGTTCTGTGTTTAGAATGAACAGGCTATGCTCGATATGCTATGCACTGAACAAATCGGACAGAAGAAGTCCAGTACAAGAGTAATCATCGAAAAAACACGATAAAGTAGTAATTCAACGTATTCGTTTAACTTGATTTTTTTCTGTCTAGTATGAAACCACTTCACCATTTCTTCAATTACAACAAACTTCGCAAAATTCGCCTAATATACCAAGTATTACCACAATACAGTAAGAATAGAAACGGAAAAAACGTTATTTTACAACTTACCCAATGCACAATAAGACCATAAGAACACTAGACTGTAACTATTCTCCTGGGTATATATTATATGTTTCCTAATCCTACAACGCTACGCTTCCATACAAGACTAGCCGAAAATAATTTTTAGCCTCAATTAAAAATGTCATTAAGGTAGTCGGAAAAGCGTGCTAATATAGGAAGAAGATATTTAGCTTACTATGCCCAAAATTTAGCCTCACACGGGGATATCAATTATGTGGTTAATAATTACCGAAATATAGGAATACGGAACTCGCGTTATTTTGTCCAGACTCTTGTCGGAGAAGGAAGCAAAAGACGAAGAAAAAAAGCCGCACAATTCTATACAGAAATCTATTAAATTACTTACTTTCTTAATTACTTACTTCCGAATAATGATCGTAGTTAAGTCATTAAGGTAATTAATAAAAAACTCCTTAATAAAAAAATAGTATTTTATATAGGAAATGTGGATTTGGCAATGACTTGTTTAGTCAGCTCCGGAAAGGCAACGAAGTCAACGAAGCTATAGTGTTGATATAAATCACACTAGTAATTTAAGGATTACGAAGCGTGGGTGTACCACTATGTTCTCAAGCGAATTTTAAGACACAGGCAACAGGCATGGTCGGACTGGGGAATAGGCGTTGGAAAGGCAACAGAACCAAGGCACCAGATACAGGCCATAAGCAAGTCGGCAGAGGAACACAGGCAACAGGCAGGACCGAACTGAGGAATAGGCAATAGAACCAAGGCGCCAGATAAGGACCATAGGCAAAGGAAAGATCCCGGCAGAAGAGAGGAACAGGCAAATGGATAAAGGAAAGGCATCAGAACCTGAGGTAACAGACAAGGACGACAGGAAAGGAGAGATCCCCGGCACAGACAAATGGGTAAAGGAAAGGCAATAGAGGCCAAGGCACCAGACAGGGACCACATGCAAACGACAAAGAAAAGAACCCCACCATAGTAGCAACGGTGTAAGAAGAGTGTAGTTCCCCGACATAGAAGTTAACAGTATGAAGTAGGTCTTTAGGGCCTCTTCATATGGAGCCCAATTTATGAAACACGTATATATTGTGTCGCCTATCGGATATCTCGTAGCCAAGGGTTCCCGTCTCTTTGCTTTCTTCATTCATTTTCTTTCTTTACGTTATAATCTGTCGTTTAAGACTATAGTTTACTTTGTGAAAAAACTATGTTTTTTCTCAAACCTTTAAAAAATCAACATTGGAAGAGAATATTTATATAAGAAAAAGAAAGAAAAAATAAAGCTTAGTATACTAGCCTAGATATCTCGATCTTAAAGACGTCTTAATACAAGTCTGATTTGTCCGCTTAGAAGACGCCATAATATAGACGATTAAAGACGTCAACGAAAGACGAATTTTAAACAAACGCGTTTATGCAAAGCAAAAATGCGACGCACGCAGCGCGCTTTGCATTTGCGCGGAGCTCCTTTGGCAGCAATCGCGATTGGCCGTAGATAAAGCTTTGACGAAAGATTTAGGCATCAATTTGAACCATAATTACTGATCTCTCTAAATAACCTTGGCAATGAGTAACAATCCAGCAGATTTAAATAAATCACGTTATGCTCATGAAGATATACCACATCTTACACTGTTAATAAAAAATATTTTCAAATTAAACAAGTACCACCAGCTTATTTAGCTCACGGAATCTGAAAATAGACATTAAAAATGCATTTCTAGAACTTGAGTTGGATATTTTTTTATTTTTTTAATATTTTGAGCAATAATCGATAATACCACCGTACGTTAACGATGACGACATAGGAAAGCGAATGAAGTCGGAGAACTATTGACAACAAAATGGTCCTGTTGTACTCGGTTACCGTACCCTAGTGGGCATACGGTAATGGGAAAGATGTATATGTTTTGATTGACAAAATGAAATAGGCTCAAATGAGGATCGAACTCATGATCTTCGGTTTACGAGACCGACGCCTTACCACTTGGCCACTGAGCCATTAAAATGCTTAGTAACTACATAAACGTCCGTTTACTACCCAGTGAAGTAAAAAACCTATTTAACAGTGTAAGATGTGGTATATCTTTAGGAGCATGACGTGATTTATTTAAATATCGTTGAGTGTTACACATTGCCAAGATTATATAGGGAGATCAGTACATTACGGTTCAAATTGATGCCTAAATCTTTCGCCAAAGCTATATCTACGGCCAAATTAAGTTAGTTCTCTTATCGAATCATTAGAATGGAGATGTTTGAATTAGGAAATGTCTAAAATTCGGTGAATTTTCTAATTTCCAAATTCGAACACCGTAAATCATAATTTTTTTAATGGATGTCCAAATGACATGGATGTACTTGTTTATCCAAAATATATTTCTTGAATACAATAGATTTTTGTGATAGTAACAAACAATATCATTGATTGTACCTTGTCTGATTTCATAGACGTATTTGCCACCATGTACATTGTGGTGATTGGGAGTTCATGTAGTCAATATTTGTGGAAAGGTGCTCTCATGCTGACGATGAAACAGGCTAATATATGGAAGAAGATGATAGCGACCGCGAAGCTGGTAACGGAATAAGTATTGAACTGCAAGATTAAGACACAAACGAAACTGCATCAAAAAAATGTTATTGCATTGCAACAAATTCTTATTTTATTTTTTTGACTACGGAGAGGAAGTGCTTAACTTTGAGTTAGTTTATTAAAAGAGATATGGTATCAGCTAAAATCGGTTTGATGTGGTTATATGATTTGACTATGTGTTGCCTAGGAGTCGAATAAGCTGAACAATTCAGGCTTTTCCTAACTTCTTTTTGGAAATACAAAATTGTATGTATTTGTCAATTTGCAATTGCGTTGCATAGTATTGATAAGAAGTGGTAAATCATATTTTCCATGTTTTTAAAAATCCATTTATGCTTTTACACCAATTTTGCATCATAAATAATATTTTCACATTAAACAAGGAACGTCAGCAAATTTAGCTCACAGAATCGGAAATCAGACTTAAAAATCCACTTCTAGCCTTACAGTTAGATATTTTAATATTTTGAACAATAATTGATAATATCACCGTGTGTTAAGGGTGACTTCATAGAAAAGCTAATGAAGGCAGCAAAAACATTGCCAAAAAAATGCTCCTGTTGTATCCGGTTACCGTGCCCTAGTGGAAATCCACCCTAATGGGAAACAGATATATTTGTTTTGATGGAAAAAAAAAATTAGGCTCAGATGAGGATCGAACTCATGATCTTCGGTTTACGAGACCGACGCCTTACCACTTGGCCACTGAGCCATAAAGTGCTTAGCAATTACATAAACGTCCGTTAACCACCCAATTAAGTAAAAATCTTAATTAACAGTGTAAGATGTGCTATATCTTTAGGAGCATAACCTGATTTATTTAAATCTCATGGAGTGTTACACATTGCCAAGGTTATTTAGAGAGATCAGTACATTGCGGTTCAAATTTATGCCTAAATATTTCGCCAAAGCTATATCTACGGCCAAATTAAGTTGGTTTCATATCAAAAGATTGGAATGGAGATGTTTGAATTAGGAAATGTCTAAATTTGAGTGAATTTTCCAATTTCGAAATGCGGCACCGCATATCGGTTTCTTGGGATTTCATGCAGACAATATTTGTGGAAAGGTTCTCTAAAGTTACAATGAAACAGGCTAAGATATGGAAGAAGATGATAGCGACCACGAAGCTGATAACGGAAAGGATATTGAATTACATGATTAAGACACCAACGACACTGCATCAAAAATAAGTTATTGTATTGCAACAATTTCTAATTTGATTTTTTTGACTACAGAGTAGAAGTGGTGAACTTTGAGTTAGTTTATTAAAAGAGACATGGTATCAGCTAAATTTGGTTTGATGTAGTTAGATGATTTGACCTTGTTTGGTCTAGGTGTCGAATAAGCTGAACAATTCAGGCTTTTCCTAACTTCTTTTTGAAAAAACAAAATTGTATCTATTTGTCCATTTGCAATTTCGTTGCCAAGTTAGCCATGTATTGACAAGATGTGCTAAATCATATTTTCATGAGATTGTGAAAATACATTTATGCTTTTACAACAATTTTGCATAATAAAAAGTATTTTTACATTAAGCAAAGAACTTCAGCTGATTTAGCTCACAAAATCTTAAATCAGACTTAAAAATCCACTTCTAGCAATTCAGTTAGATATTTAAAATGTTTTGAACAATAATTGATAATATCACCGTGTGTTAAGGATGACTTCATAGAAAAGCTAATGAAGGCAGCAAGAACATTGCCAACAAAATGCTCCTGTTGTACTCGGTTACCGCGCCCTAGTGGAAATCCACCCTAATGGGAAACAGATATATTTGTTTTGATGGAAAAAAAAAATTAGGCTCAGATGAGGATCGAACTCATGATCTTCGGTTTACGAGACCGACGCCTTACCACTTGGCCACTGAGCCA
>JAULBZ010008555.1:0-10631 GCA_032360805.1 Neoturris breviconis | reverse complement strand
CTTTTTGTCAAAGTTAAAATTCCGAATTTTTGCACGAATTTCCCTTTTTACCAAATATATATGACCACGATTGTAGTCGTTTAGTTAATGTGTTCTAACTTCCCCGCTATTTTAACTTGTATTAGAGCATAAACCCAGGGCGGTCCTTCTGGAAAGTAAGCTTAGGGACCATCTCAAAATTTTGCTCCAAAGCCAACTTTTTTGTTAGGTTAAAATTAAAATTGGCAAAATTCAACAAAAATGAATCCCTGCAGAAGTGTGTTAGGTCAATGAGCTTGCAATGGATTGGTTTCTTCGGTATACCGATCCATTGCAAGATTATTGACTCAGTACTCCCCTCAGTAGAATTTATTTTTGAGTCGGTCCCTAACGCATTAAAAAAATTCATAATTTTATTTTCAATAAATTTAAATTTAAAAAATACTTTCTCTACACAATTTCACAATCCTGGGTGACAGGATTTGCTTCTGACTTCGTATAGCTTTTAAACTATTGTACGTGCGTAACTTTATGTGTGTGTGTAAAACAGATTATTTGTGCGGGCACAGAATTAAATTTTGTTCGTCCATAATATCAGTTTTCATTGAATGTAGACTGAACACACAGACAAAAAAATATGCAATTTTTATTTGTGTCCCGTGCTCGCGCACATCATTTTGCGCGTTGCATTATAGTAGATCTTCTTTCATGCAACTTTTTAATGAGAAACATATGAATTTTAAAAAATTAGAAAAGTCATAATTTCTACAATACCACATAGCTAATAAAGAAAATTTTATCGTTTAACCCAACCGAACTCTGGCTTTTTTGAATATCCCATACCCTGGGAGAGGGGAGAGGGGAGGTTAGTCCCACGACTGCCTTTTACGCCTCATATCTCATGAAGCACTGGCCCAATTCACGTGAAATTTTATGACTCCGTCACAAATTTGCCTGGGTTCATTTTCCGAAAAAGGGTATTTATTATACAGAAGAAAACAATCAGTTTCACGCTCGTTGAGAGTGAAACTCAATAGAGGTCAATGTAAGGCCGCCTAATATATGATTAAGTCCTGTTGCCCCCACTTGATCTGGTTGCTGATCCTGTTGCATACTAGTATCGTTTTTCCGACTTTCGTCCTTATTAGGAGCTCTTTTCCCATTTTGATATGTAATGGTTGTGTGTGTGCCTCTTGTGTTCCAGCCGTTTCTTCCTTTTGGATGCATAAATTGCCGCCCACCCGTGGTACGTGACATTTGCCGTTAAACTGTTATATTCTTCAGCTGCTTTAAACCACTCCTCCGTAATATACTCTTACTGTCTTTACTGGAAATCTTTTGCATAATATTTATAATTTTTTCCTTTTTTATTACTAATATCTTTTCATGACTAAGATTAAATCTAGTGAGATATGTAAAGAGTATTACTGTATAAGAATTTTACATCCTGATACGTGCCATGCTATTTTTGGAATCATTAGAAAAACCTTGTTATTTCCATCAAGTTATCTCCATCAAGTGTGACCATGCATCAAGTGTGACCTTGCATTATTATCCTATTGCTGAAAACGATTGAGCAGCTAGACATAAAACGATGATTCGTTTTATGATATGGGAATATACCCAGTGGACAAGAACTTGTTCAAAGTCCTAAATAAAGACGCTAGAACAACGTCGAACGGCGTTGTTCCAGCTTCTTTACTGCGGACTTTGAGCAAGTTTTTGAGTAAATAATCATAGATCTATATAATCTGGTAATACCGTCTGTGTTTATTTTCTGCTGACTTTTTAGTATGAGCTCTCGGTAATAAATTTAATGCATATATTGTTGTTATTGACTGCCAAAGGAGAAGGTAAGATCGCGTTCTTGTTCTTTTTATGCATCGAAGTATAAAGATTTGTATATAGCTAGTCTAGTTTCTTGTTAGATTTACTCAGTTGGCAAAAACTTGCTAAAAGTCTGCAATATTCAACAAACAGTCCTTGTCAACAAAATCTTCTTTAAACGTCAGAATATTGTTTTGTAAAAAAAAGTACAGTAGCACACGGCGTTGGATTAACCACAAAAGAACGTTGCAAAATTTAATCCGACAATGTGTGCCTGTAGGGAAGGCATTGGGGAAGAGCTTGCGTTTAAAACACTTTGCATTGATGTAATAGAAAACTTGAGTAAACGCTCCCAAAAGTTCTGTTATGGAAAATATTTTTAGGTGCGAAAGTATTCACTAAAAGAAATCGTTGCATATTCGTGTCGCCGGATCCCCTTTGAAACAACGTTGCTTTGCGACATTGTTTCGAAATTAATCCGACGTCTTGTGCTTATTGAGTTGGAAGTAAAGTTGTTAATATTCTATGTTGAAATCAATTACAAGTGGAAAACCAGTGGGCAAAAACTTGTTCAAAGTCAGCAGTAAAGACGCTAGAACAACGCCATTGGATGTTGTTTTAGCGTCTTTACTTAGGACTCTGAACAAGCTTTTGCCAACTAGGTAGATTCTCAAACTATGTAAAAGGAATCATTGTTTATATAATGGTCATCATTGGGAATCAGTTATCGATGATGTAACCGCCATTGACCAGTAAAAATACTATCTTTCACCCACCTATAGAAGAGTGCTTATTGAAACTTAATGTTGACTTTTTTTATCATGGCTCAAATTCATAACGGCAAGTGCATTGGTATAACCATGGTAACACCCTGTAAATCTTTAGGTCTTAGAACAGAAAAACAAAAATAACAACAATAACAAAAATACACCCTTTTTCTTTTGCCTTATTTATATATAATCGTTTTGTTGTTGTTGTTGTTGTTGTTGTTGTTATTTGTCATTTTAGTTTGGTTAAACTCGATTTAGTCTGGATGTCGGGCTCCAAAATACCCTGTTCGACTTTCTAAAACTATTTAATGTCAGAATTTGGAGAGAAATATTTGAAAAATACTTTTCACAATAGCGACGGAGCCGCGATAGCAATAATTTTGAAACATTTTTTTCTAGCTACGACTTTCTTTATTTTTCGTATATAGTGCTTAATAACACCCGAAAAAGAGTTGTCTTTGTAGTTCTACGGTAAGATATTAACTTACCACTGGTTAAAAACTTGTTCAAAGTCCGCAGTAAAGTCGCTATAACAACGTCGTTCGGCAATTAAGTTTTTGCCCACAAGTAAGTACTAAATATATAGTATGCAAATACTTCATAATCATAAAAAATATTCTCATGCCGTTATAAGTTTCATGCTGGTTCGATATCCATGTGAACAGCCCCTAGAACACCTGGTGATAAAATATGGTATTATCTTTCAGAAGCAAGATATCATATTTGTAACAGAGTGCGCTATAACTAATTATAGCGCTCTCCCTCTCTCTCTCTGATCTGTAACTTGCAAAAAATATCAGTATAATCTTCATAGGGAAGTCACCAAAAAATGATGATGTTAGGAAAAATATTTTAAAAATATATATTCGTCTTGTGTTGTGTATATGTGTGTCAACTTCAGTACAAGTATCTAGTGGATACACGACGTCGAAACAACGTTGTAATAACGTCAAAACGACGTCGACATCGCTTGCCAGCAGAGTAGTGACTGAATATAGCTTGTAGGAGGCCCCAGCTCCATAGGTTAAAACAAGTTGACAATTAGTTCAATAGCCTGTTCCACAAACTCGACGTCTGGCAAAAAAACGCTGACACACTGCACTTTTCTGCCACTGGGAGAGTCTGCGGAACAGGCTATTAATTCAATAGTAGTTCATCAAACCAGTGAGTCACATGACGTCATAACAACATCAAAAACAACGTCTTTTCGACATTGCTTTACGATTTTGGGTTATAGAACTCTGCTGATCATGGAGTTGCTCTTATTATAGATTATGGATAGTTAACTAGATTAAATATATAAATGTATATTTATTAAGACGTGCTGTGAGAGTCATGATCAGAAATAGAGAGGAACATAATTTATCTTGTTATATATGAAAACAAAGACACAAGTATGATATTGTTTTTTCTTCCTTCTCAGTGGACAGATTAATAAAAACCACCCTATCCGAAGCATATCAAGCGATTCAACCTTTTTGAACTAAACCTAAACAAGTTCTATATCAGTTGGGGGAGGTTGTTTTTTTGCAAGCATAAATCTCCCGCTATTGGTTACTTTTATGATGTAATGATAGTTTTGAAAGCTTTAATTTTAAAAATTTGTGAGATAATTACCATTTAATTAGTCTCCAATGCTTAATATAATTACTGTTTTGTTCCTCATAAGTAATTAACGTTAATGGTTTGTGGATTCTTAAGCTACTATGTGAAATAATTATCTTCTATATATTTATGTAATTATATTCTATACACGCCATAAATATTGCGCATCCGCAAGTAAACAACAACTATTTACATCAAGAGGAGGTGTGGCCGCAGAGGTGGTTTACTTTATTAAGTTGGGGGGTTTATATATTGGTGTGAGGGATGTAGACTTTCAGTAAGCATTTGAATCCCTATATGAACACAACTTTTCTTTGATATATTTTTTTCTAAAAGAAAACGACTTCGTCGTAACCCAGTTGATCCCAGTGGGCACACTATGTCGTAACAACGTCAAGACAACGTCAAGACGTCGTTTTGACGTTGTTACGACGTCGTGTGCCGGCAGGGATAAGACATTAACACGACGTTTCTTACGCTATTTATACGTCGTGTACGGGTTAAGAGCATATTGACGTCAATACATTCCTTTAAAAATCAAGTAGAACGCCATTAGATTCAAACGTGTCTAGAATGTCTGTACATTTCGCTTTTGTGTATCCTGTTTAATTACGTTCCTGGTATTATCTTATTAAAATGATATTCTATATATAGAATACTATTTTAATGAGATAATAACAGGAGCCATCTATATGGCTATATATATGGAACATCACATCTACCACTCTCCATGATAAGATCTATAATAGTAAGTATTTGTATTCCTGTATACGCGTAATGTCGTATCAAGGTTAAAACTGCGTTAAAACGATGTTGTGACTTCTCTGTTTTGTTACTCCCACAGTGGGAAAAAGTTGTGTTCAAAGTCCGTAGTAAAGACGCTACCACAACGTTGATAACCTTGTTCCAGCGTCTTTATTGCGGACTTTGAAAATATGTTTGCCCATTAGGTACGTTGTAGTCTAATCAACTTCGAAAAGACGTCGTTTCGACGTCGAGACTTTAAAAATACGTCTTTCCAACGTTCAACGTCACGTGCCGCTAAGGATTCGTTCGATTTATATGTTTCTTCTTTTGACTTTTTTCATTTATTTTTATTTTCCTCGTTAAGAAGGCAAAGAACCTTAGATCGCGATTGGTATTTTGCAACGTCACGCTTTTATAATATGAGCAGAAAGAGGGAACACTTTCTTTTCATGTATTGTTGTTACTCTTACCAAATCCACCAACAATCAAATACGTTAACTATATCTACAGACATATATAATTATGGCAAGGACGTCATATATTTTATGTGACTTATGATGTAACCAAAGGGTCAAGTCATGTTACCGAGTGGGCGAAAACTTGTTCAAAGTCCGCAGTAAATACGCTAGAACAACGTCAAATACGTTGCTCTAGAGATTTTACCGCTGACTTTGTTGCTTACTGGGTATAAAAGATTTTCGCTAAGGAAGTAAAAACAATTAGAATTATAAACTTTTTGTATCTTACGTTTTGTATCTTACGTTTCTCAGACAGCTACTCAGTTAATCTATGACGCTTAGTACTTTTTCTCATGTCATTTATTCAACGTTGTAAAATTAAATAAAACAAATTCACAGTAGTCAAAAACTTGTACCAAGTCTACAGTGAAGACGTTGGGAACGTTAAAAACGTTGTATGGAGTTTCAAGTACTTCTTGGAGTATGGAGCTCTTTTTTACATGCATGCTTCAAGTCACATATTTCCTTAGTCAGTAGACATGTATGTAAATACAAAACGATCTGGGATTAGCTTGATAGATCCATAGATATACGAAACGAAAATATAATAGCGAAACATGGCGTTGTAGATGCTTCTCTTTTCGTATACCTATAATTTATCGAATCTGTTATTTATAAAAAAGGGTCGATACCATGCCAGCACACGACGTCATTTTAACGTTGTTTCGACTTGTTTCGACTTGTTTCGACGTGGTGTACCCACTGGGTTCTCCTGTTTCTTTTGTCTTTACATAAAAGTTCACTGACATTAAAGTTCTAAATAAAATTCAGACAGGGAGTTGGGAACGAGTTTGAAGAGAACCCAGCAAATAAGATTATTAATGTATTTCAATTTTAATGACGTGATTTTTATAAGGAAGGAATGTTTTATAACGTCTCAAGTATGCGATGAATGAATAACAACAAACTCGTTCCCAGTGCTTCTTCTATTTTTAGTTATTTTCAAATGAAAACGCATTTAATTATTTCGATACTGATTTTCTCAAGAAATTTATTCAAGAGTAGGACACAGGAAGTGTAGTTACAATAACGGCAAAAAACTTGTTCAAAGTCCGCACTTAAGATGCTTGAACAACGTGGAACAACGTTGTTTTAGCGCCATTACTGCGTATTTTGAACAAGTTTTTGTTTACTAAGCAGTAGGGTTATGACGCACAGTGTGAAAGACAACCGCATATGATTCTGTGTCCTGACCGGCACACGACGTCGGAACAACGGATCGTATCACGAAAAATACGCAAAAAGAAATTAACAAGATAATATTTTATCCGCGCATTCCCCGTGATGCGATCCGTGCTAATACCCGTGTAATTTTTGTAAGCGAGAACATGGATAGCGAGAATCCGCATTAATAGCTATATATAATTTACAAAAGACTGTGCGAGGAATGAAAAAGTATATATCATAATAAATAGTTCAACTTTTTGACAGTTATACATATTGGAAGTTAATAAGATGTGATGACATAGAAAATAGTTAAAGATGAATTTTCTATATTCAGCTTGACTTATTATTAGTATTACGTAAATTCGCATTTGTTATATATATGGAAACAACATGAAAGGTATCATTTTAAAAAAAAAACGAGATTTGCGACAGATATCAAAAGAAGGGTAAGATGACTTGAAAGTCGGTAATGTAATTTGTTGGTTAAATCAAAAGAAGACATTCCATTGGTAGAAATCGACGTCACACGATGTTCCGCCTTAATTGCGAGTGAACCTTCAACACATGGTATTTGGATTAACTGGTTCCTTCATTAACTCAGTTGGCAAAAATATGTTCAAAGTCAGCAGTAAAGACGCTAGAACTTTCATAGGTAGAAATTGACGTCACATGATATTTCTACCAATGAAATCTCTTCTTTCGCGTTCACTCGGAAGATTCCGCCTTATTAGATATCAACTTTTGCAATAGATTATATTGTTCTTCCCAGTAGACAAAAACTTGTTCAAAGTCTGCAGTAAAGATGCTAGAACAACGTTTGCAACGTTGTTCTAGCGGATGGTTCCTACTGGAAAGCTATCTCAGCTATGTCGTAGACACACGTTCAAAGAACGTTGTTCTAACGTTATTTTGCTGACTTTGAACAGGTTTTTCCGACTAGGACGTCGTTAATTCAGAGTTGAAGCAAAGTCGAAAGCGACACCGACACTTTGACGTTGTTTTCAAGACGTTACGGCTGTGGTTGCCAGTGGAATATATACCCTGACTAAAGTTTGTATTGTATTTTGTATGATAGAGTAGCAACCTCTTATCCAGGGCTTCTTGATTTTTTTGAAAAACGGAAAGCCATGGGTACGAGGTTGCATAAAGTAGTACACCGTAACTTTAATTTGGCATAGAAAAAATATAATAACGATTATGTAGCCTGAGCTCCGGTCTCAACTACTACGAGTAAGGACTGTAGCTCAGGCTAGTAATTATGTAACTTTAATGTTTTGTTTAGATAAAACAAACAACATGTCAAACAATACATCAACAACAATAACACAATTTCATGTATTGTTAAGCGACAATGAGTTATTGTCATTTAACATTATACTGCCAATCTTGTCAATTTTGGGCTTACTTATAAACGTTCTGGTGATAGCTGTTATAATTTCAGAAAGAAAAATGCGACATAATGTTGCTAATATATACATCGCAAATTTAGCATTCGCTGATATTTTAGTGTTAGTTTTTGGTATCCCACTTTGGATATATCAGCTAGTTGCGCATAATCCTGATAATGGTTCATGTCAAGCAACATTTGGTATAACAGTTGTTTCAAGTGCAATATCTGTTTTTACGCTTGCAGCTATTAGTTACGATAGATATTACTCCGTTACGAGACCATTTTCACATTTACATGGACGTAGAAGAGCATTCAAAGTCGTTGCGTTAATTTGGGGTTACAGTATATTACTTTCGTTACCATTTTTCATTGGCTGGAAATCAACCAAACAGCCTATTCCAATTGAGTTCTTAGCATATTGTGTTTATACACGCATGTTCCGTGAGGAGATGTTGCTGGTAAATTTTTCCAGTGGATCGATTGTAATGATTGTTAATACTATATTTTACATGAGACTACTAAGCATCGCGAACTATCATGCAGAACGTATACGACAAGACATGAGTACGACAGTGACATTCATTAATGGTGTCACAACACGTGTAAAGAATCTAAAATCATTAAAAGCAACAAAAACACTGGGGTTAATACTGGGTGTGATGTTACTTTGCTGGGTGCCATTTTTTGTGGTAGCTACATTGGATACACTACAACTGGATCATGGAATATCAACATTTACAATAAAGCTACTTGGTACCTTCACTTATTTAAACAGTATTTTAAATCCTATTATATACACTTGTATGACACGTGCGTTTAAAACTTCGATCGTACAGAGATTAAAGAAAAGAAAGTCATTATCGGATATGTGTTTAAAAACTGCTGCTACATTTTCAAATCGTCGTCAAGAACACTATGTATAGACATCTCTCTGCAGGTACACTATACGTTAAATGAACGTCAAAACAACGTCCCGACGTCGTTTCAACGTTGATCCGACGTCGTGTACCAACTGTGCTTTTTGATGGAACACAGTAAATATTATTGCTTTTACCCATTGCGCAACATTTGTTCAAAATCCGCAGTAAAGACGCTAAAGACGTTGAATTTGCGAACTTTGAACAAGTTTTTCCCACTGGGTAGGCAACACTTCTGTAAATTATAATAATATATATGAGACAATGAAATGTTACCGAATACGCAACCTCGTTTCCAGGGCTTCTTAATGTTTTTTGAAGAAAGGACGGCGCTGTTCTCTCTTTATAATGGGGAAAAACCCTGGAAACAAGGTTGATCGAATACGGTCTTACAACTCAGAGTATACGCGTATTTTCTTATATGGCAACCCATATACGGTAATAAACAGTAGAATCTCGATAAGTGGAGCCCTGGATAAGTAGAACTTCTGCTAAGTGGAACTATTTTTTGGTCATTTTAACTATTTATTATACATGCTTTTTTTTATAAGCATCACCTTTTTAACCCTTCATTAGTATGGTGTGGACCCTCTGAATTTTGTAAATTTTGCTGTGAAAGTAACATAACAAAAATTAATATTCAGGAGGTTATTTTCTTACATATTATAACAATCTGCCTCATTGTGACTTTTTCCCCCTAAATCTTCTAGTGCCTTCCCATGAAGTAAAAGATTTCCGGGGGTACCTCACCATACTTACGAAGGGTTAAGCATCAGGCAGGCGCGAATTTGCCCACAAATTAAGCACCACCTAAGCATCACCCCAAACTCAGTTACAAAAATCTTTTTAAAATCAAGAAACTGTAAGACTATACTCCGGACAATTTTAACAGGACAATTTGAAATCAACTAGAATATTTATATCGAAATCCTTTCTTACCACATAGTTAATGTATCTTTTCGAGACATGACAAAAAATACTATTAATAGCACATTATTAATTCTTCTTACGATAAAGCTTTAATATTAAAAAGGCCGTAGCATAATTACTACTTTAATTAGTCTCTAATGATTGATATAATTGCTGTTTCATTCCCTATAAGTAATTTAATTTAATGATTTGTTGTTAATTAGGTTACTATGTGATGTAATTATAGGAATATATTTCACAAATATTTTCAATATATTTATGTAATTATGTTTTCAAGATAGTTGTTACTAAAATGCTGTAAATATAAATCCACAAGGAAATTATAAGTATTTACATCAAGAGAAAGTGAGTGCGCATGGGTGGAACTATCTTCGGTCGGGAATAGGGATGGTAAAATAGCCTGGTAGCTCTAACACTTATGTTTACTGATTCGCCCTAATACTAGAGATTACTGATTAGCCCTAATGCTAGGGGTTACTGATTAGCCCTAATACTAGGGGTTAGTTATTAGCCAAATGCTAGGGTTTGCTGACTAGCCCTAATACCCCAAAAGATATTGTAAGAGTTAGACTTATTGCTACAACCCCTCGCGTAAATTATGAGACATTTTTGAATTTTAGCAAGAAATATGCACCACAAGCAAAACGTAAGTGCTGAAAATGACCACTAGACGTACCTCGAGATTTATCTCAGAGGTTTATCCGAGTAGACTTAAGACTTAGGAGCTTAGGATTTTAGGACTTTTTAGAAACTCGCCAAATTTTGTTGCTTCTAGCAGCCT
>JAULBZ010008554.1:0-10633 GCA_032360805.1 Neoturris breviconis | reverse complement strand
TCTTTACGGGTCACTCTGGAAATAAAATCGGTCTAGTAACCTCAATTTTTCAACTTGTATGTGTAGTAAAGTGAAGGTTGGTGAAAATGTCACTTTTTACTCCTTTATTTTTGACCATGTTCTTATTTTAACTCCTGGAATAGCACTAAATAGACAACACAAGACCGCCTTGACATAATGACACCTTTCTTTACACAGGGTCAGTGTGTAAACAACTGTGGAAGAGGAATTATTGACATTTTCGTCAGGTTTTTTAACCTGAAGCTACACTCATAAATCCGCAGTGATTTCACCTTGTGGGTTTCCACAAGATGAAATTGTTCGCACCTAAATAAAGCCATTGCATTGGTTAAAAGTGATGTCACCTGACATGTGACATTGCTTTCAACCAATGTAATGACTTCATTTAGAAACTGCACAAACAAATTCACCTAGTGGAAATCCGCCTTTTGTTTTGACGTTGTTACAATATTGTTACGACTTGCCAACTGGGATAGCTTTCTTGTGTATGACTTATTATATAATATGACATGCTGCATCTACAGTGAAACATAATATAATATCAACGAAGAAGTATGACATCTGTCAATTGTAACATTCATACAGTGCTCAAAATAAAAGGAAATAATCACTGTGGAGGAGTGATTTTTGAGCATTGCTTCAAACTAGAAAGCAATGCTCAAAGATCCATCTTGATTCTTCCACAGTGATTATTTCCTCTTACTCCTAACACTGTCCTATCCCACTTTCTGCTGTATAAAAGTAAATAGAACCCTCAATCTGAATAGAAAGAAACATTACACACACTTACCCTTGCGGCATGCTTTGAGCTGCCCATTTGAACTTCTTTCACAGCTATCAATTGCGCTTTGCTAGTTAATCCTTGATAAACAATACCAAATGCACCCCTATCAATTACCTTTCCTTTCTGCCACTCTATAACTTCTTGCTCAGTCAGGGTACTTGCATGTGAAGAAGAGCTACTGTAAACACTTCGACATGATGCATTTCCCAAAACGCTTTTTAAATATGGTCTACCATTTGACATAGAAGATTCAAATAAACTTTCATCAATAGAACCAGACTGCAATGAGGGTGATATGTCGCGTACAATACCTGGCTG
The DNA here is from genome assembly GCA_032360805.1 of Neoturris breviconis. Lineage (NCBI taxonomy): Eukaryota > Metazoa > Cnidaria > Hydrozoa > Anthoathecata > Pandeidae > Neoturris > Neoturris breviconis. The sequence continues at coordinate 9,510 of JAULBZ010008554.1, read as the reverse complement.
AAACATAAGATGTGACATCTCTTGAAAAGTCTTATCATCAATACTCATTGAATCACTTTCTTTTGTAAAAGATCTAGACCTTCGTTTGTCTTTCGTGACTTTATACATTATAGTAGACTCATATGTACCCGAATCATTTTTATTATTTGAAGTTTGTTTAATGTTTGAATGAATCGTAGAAGCTTGGCTTTGCTCTTCAGATATTTTTGACAAAAAATTATTTTGAGGGAAAAACATTAACTTTTTGTTTGGTGAGCCCAATATAGTTTCCTCATATATGGAATCATCAATAGATAGAGTCTTTTCCATGCTTTCTACAAGCATTGCCGGTGAGTGTTTAAAGTAGTAATCAATGTTAACATTTTCTGGTATATTTTGTGAAGCATTATGCAAATCTACCTTATCTTTAGTAAGTTGGTCTAAATTACTGTGAGAAGGATGTAGTAAATGATAGTTTTTATTTATTTCCTCTGAAGTCTGATCAAGTGAGGTATTTGTTAAAGTTTTTGCTGGGCTCTGGTTTCCAATCTTTTTTCTGCTGTGAAGCGTTTCATAAAATTCAAATATGCTATCCAGTTCATCTTTTTCTGAATCAAGTTTTTCCAAATTTTTGTCACAGTCTAACGTTTGCTTTTCATTGATTTTCTTGTAAGAACATATCACACTTTTATTTTTGTTATCGCTATCACTAGTTTTTATGTGTGTGCTGTCATCAGTTCTTATAGAAGATGTTCCATTTCTGTTTTCATCACTTGTTTCTATATGTAGGTTATCATCAGTTTTCTTAGAAGAAATCACAATTTTATCTTGGTTATTACTTGTTTTTATGCATGTGTTATGATCAGTTTTGTTGAAAGACATTGTAGTTTTGTTTTTGCTATCGCTTATTTCTACGCATGCACTGTTTATTTCTTCACCTATTAAAATTGATTGTTTACACTTCCCTTTCTTTTTTGCCATCTTGTGTGATGATTTTGTATTTTTTGTTTTTAAAGGAGTTTGTTTTCTTGCAGCAGTAGAAACAGGAGCAGACTTTTTAGCGCTGACTTTCTTTCTTTTTGGTTTCGGTGAAGCTTTTACTGTTAAAGGTTTTGCACTTGTTGCTCGAGAAATTGATGGTAACACAGCACTGATATACTTTTTCTCTTGTTGCAAGTCTGTTGTAAAAAGTTCCTCAATCTTAAAGTTGTTTGTATTCACATTGTCTTCATGTTGTTCTATTATGCTTTCATCAATTTTCTCATCAGTTGGAATCTCCTCATTAGGTTGAGGGAAAGGGTAAAGACAGAGAATAGTTGAGTCTAGTGACAAATTCTTACCAGTAGCCCATTTAGGCAATTTGGGTAAGTGGGTACTACCTTTAGACCAGCCATTATGTAACGAGTCTTTGTCATTAAGGTTTTCAGCATTATTGTAGTCATTGATCACCTTTAAAAGTTCGTCTTGAGATTTCTCAAATTGATTAACTATATCAGAAGATTTAACACGCTCGATTTTCTTGATAGCAGGAGAAGTGTTTGCACGCAACAATGGTGCGATGATTTCATTATGCTCTAACACAGTGTTTACATTTCTTGAAAAATTTCGTTCGGATTTTTTACATACCTGATTAGCAATGTCTCGGCCTAATTTATCCTTTGTTGAATTATGACCATCATAACTTGTCACACCATTATAGTCTTCTTTTGTGAATGTTTTATTATTGCTATCTTTTTTATTTCCCAAGGTAAGTCTTTTTTGCTTAGATTTTGAATCACAAAATGGTATGAACATTGTGGTACCACTATTTTGCTTTTCAAGAATTGACTTTTTTTCTTTCTTGATTTCATTTTGAATAACTTTACCAAGATCAACAAAAAATGCAGAACCTTTCGATGTGCTCACAATATTCATATCTTCACCCATGCTTTTGATGTTGTATATACATACTACAAAACAATACACAGTTTGCTAAAACTTGTTCAAAGTCAGCAGTAAAAGACGCTAGAACAATGTTGAAAACATTGTTTAAGCATCTTTACTGCGGAACTTGAACAAGTTAGATAGAATACTTCATTTTAACTCATCACACTCATTGTACTAAATCAGTGAGCACATGGCATCAGATTAGCAGTATTATAAAAATTGATTTCCATTTGGTGGAAAGCCAAAACCTTTTTTATTTGCAACAACAACACACCTTTACTCGTTGCAAAGTGTGACTTTGTGTATTAAGTTCCCATTCCAAATGCTTCTTTAAGATTATCAGGGTTTTTTTTGCGTAATTTCAAAGAAATGCTGACCGTACCATGTCTGATATGGTGAGTCTGGAAGCTTCACCTATGCAAAAAAACAACATTTTAAGTTCCAATTTCCCGATTATCCCCGGTTTTATCATATAGCCGTAGTAGCTTTCTGAGAAACGGACAACTCAAGTCTAGCTAGACTACAACTTTACATAGTAATTTCATAGGGTACCACAAAGTGAAAGTTCACAAAGATACCTAGAAATATTTAACTAAAATATTCAAACAATTAACATTCAAATAATATTCAAACGATCAAATTGAATTGCAAAGAAACTTTTTGGTACAGTACATTGGACACTCCCCACAAAAAAATAGAAGTTGATACTTTCTTTTCTCTCAGATACAGTACATCAATTTATGTAAAGCAGTGTATACTGTACTACCGTAGAGTTCCGAAAGTATAGGTATATTTGATTTTTAGTTCAATGCAAACACAATTTCCATACGAGAGATCATGTGATTATTTCATTATTTGCTGTTATAACATGCCAAAATACCCCTTTGACATACAAGCCTAAAGCTAATGGTCGGACATCACCAGTGGATGAGTATTTTTTAAGTACAGTTTTCAGCAGCAAAACTGAAAACTGTAATAAAAAGCACTCGTCCATGGGTAATGTCCAACCGTTAGCTTGAGGCTTGATATAATATATGCACATAAAACTAGTAAAATGTTATGTGTGTGCTTGGATATGTTTAAAAAATAACACAATGGTGTACAGTATAGACATATAATGTTTTCTTTACTAAAACGAAACTATAAAAAATCTTTGTTTTCTTTACATACAAGTTCTCACACATGATTTTGTACAAACTAAATCATCATTTGATTGTTTATTAATTAGAAAGTTAAACGAATTTGATTGATTCACCATTCTCTTTATTCATGAATGATTCTTTTATAATGATATACTTGTTATGAAAAAAAAAATGTACAGAGCAGTAGTATTGAAGAGTACATGAGACTGCGTACAATAACCCACTGATATACAATCAGGAGAATCTCTAAATATAGCTGTAACAGTTTAGTTAAAACGACGTCATAATTACAGTACATTAGCAAGAAACTGTATATAATTTTAGTAAAGCGAGTAAACTCACTAAAAAAGAGCTTTTGTCTAGGATAACAAAATGGTACTATTTTGAATAAAAGTTTATCCTCACTGATTAATTCTTTACATAAATGCATGTTATGACTTCCTGTTACATCCCTAACCTGACAATATATTAAGGTTTTGGGGTCCTGGATCTCAGATACAATCCAAGTATGTCTAGTGCACACCTCTATTATAATTTGACATATAAAGGTTCTACAAGATTACACATAACTTAAAAGATCACCTTGTCTACTATGCTTGGGTCTTAGGTGTAGAGTCCTAATCTATTGCATCCTGGTTCCAATCTGTAAGTATTCTAAATCTTGGGTGGGTACTAAGATCTAGTTTCACAGACCTATATGACCGTAAGTCTCTAGTATTGACTCAGTCTCTGTTCCAGTCTACAGCAGGCCGGGGGTCCCAGGCTCTACCTATAGGGTTCTTGGGTCCAGAGTTTCGTTGTTACCTATTTTCTACCAGTTCCAGCACTGAAATATATGAAGTTATTGGTCTCATGTCCTTGGAATTAGTCTTCTTGGGTCCAAGATCCATTCTATTAGGTTTCTGGGTCTCAAGTATCTATACCGGGTCCCACTTTTATGAAGACAATGGCTTTTGTCATACATTAGTTTGGCGTTAGAATTACCACTTAAAACTGACTGCGTGGATAGTGTTTTTATGATAGTTCGGGTTACAAACTTAAGAACCATTTATGCACTGTACTTTGTCTTAACAGGTTATGCACTGAACGATGCTATCGAATCATAGCTAGCTAGCTAGCTAGCTAGCCAGAGTACAACTAAAAGAAGAAAACAGCATAAACTTTAGTTTTGTATAGGCAACTTTTTATTTCGATTCTTGATTTCATTGAGCACTTTTAGCCCCCTTTCCTTTGCAAATTACAATCATCCGAAATATTACTAATTTTTCTGGGAACAGCTATTTTGGACAGAAGGAAAAGAGAGTGACTTTACCACCTAGTACCTAATGTTGGAGAACACAAAACACAATTGTTACACAAGGCTTAAAACTACATATTCTCCGTAAGAACAGGCTAATCGATCTAAACATGTTTTCGTTGATATAAAAGAGAATCCTCTGCAGAGGCTGGCACGCGGAAGGTGGAAAATGAAAGGCGTAAAATGCCCTTTAGAAAGCAATCCACTGTTTTCAAAATTTGCGTTTTTATTTTATGTACAATTTTTTGTTTTTCCGAGCATGCACAAAGCTCTGCAGAGAAGAGTGTAAAAAAAGTACTTTCATCATTCAGTATATTTAATTATATACAGAAAATAATTTTATATTACTGTACATACTAGATTTGCTATTCCTCGGTATATATTTTATCATTAACATTGTCCCTACAAAAGAATCATTTATGAACAAAGATATTATTAAAATGCAGAACCAATTAAATTAATTTAAATTTCTGACTAACCAATCAAATGCCAATTTAGTTCGTATCAAGTTTCTAAAATTATGTATGATAAAATGCGTGTAAAATTTTGCAAATAAAACTGAGTGCTTTCAAAATCTTTTTAACGTGATGCCTAGCGAAATTTTTGACAGCCAATACTACACCCATACACTAGACATCATATGATATACATCATAATGTGAATTGCCGCAACAGCTTATACTCACATAACTACACGTAAAAATACCAAATACTGTCCAGCGACGTACCCAGAACTTAAAAAAATCAAAGTATTGAAAGTAGCTCACCAAATCAAATGAAAATTAAACATAAGTACATAAATATGATTTGCATACACATTATACGTCATTGTTTGAAATATGTCTTTATTAAAATGGTAAAGTTTCAGTTCAAATAAACATTTGGAACACTTTTTTTAATGTAAAATCATGTCCGGTCACTGTGGAGGAGAGTTGCAAAATTTCATATCCAGGATAAACACCCAAATTTTACATGGCATTAGAACTTCATGTCCTTATTAAGTTAAGAAGTTTCAGAGATCAAATTAAACAATTGGAACACCTTTTTCAAGGTAAAATTATGTCAAGCCACTGTGGAGTAGAGTAATAAAATTTCGTATCAAAGCCAAACACCCAAGTTTTACATGCAATTAGGATTTCATGTCCGTATTTCAAGTTGATAAGGTTGATAAAGATCAAATAAACAATCGTAACACTTTCATATTCATAGCCTGAAGCAATGTTTAAAAATAACTTATTTACAGAGGATATAAATGTATCTATGTATGATAAAGTTATACTTATAATAAATATATTTATATATGTTGTGTTATTTATACACATAACATTTATTAAAAGGTGGTTATCATCATCTGTTGTTAAAATTAAAGATAAAGGTAATAAATATAACATGCAACAGAAGAATACATTTCCTTAAATTAATTTAATTTTATTATAAAATAATAAAATGTTTTTTACTTCTAATTCACAATGGGAATAATTAAATATAAAATAATTATCTGAACATTACTTATAACAAAACTTTTATAGTCCTTAAAAATTCAAAAAAAATTGAAAAATTGAAAAAGGAAGCTTCCCAAAATCAAAATGGAGACTCCAATTCTTGAAATTTTCAAAATTATTCTTATATATAAAACTCAGGACCTAGTGGACGAAATCGAAATATTTTTGGTCCTTCTAGAATATTGCAATGAATGGTGGTACCAAATTTTAAGATGGTAGCACTTCGGAAACATGGTCTATTAAGAAAAGCGGGTGGATGCCACCGCCGAAAAGTGCTAGCAATAAAAAAATTGGTGAAATCAGAAAATCAGGGGAAAAGGACATGTCACTCCAAACAAATTGGTAAAAAGACTCTAAAATTTTAGGAATTTGTGAGGTGGTATCAGATTATGGCTAATATCAGAACAACCAATTAAACAATCGACTTGGAAGCTAAAAATGAAAAGATCGAATGAAATAATTCACTTAGGATGACAGTTAGGGTGCGGGACTTAAACATTGCTAAATTGACAAATATCAAGAATAAAATCTACAGAGAGTTTCTTTCTGCAAATATTTCCGACATTAAAGTATGGCAGTAATAAAGCAACTCATATTTTCAGATGAAGATAAAACTCTGAAGAACACCAAAGAAATGATGTTTTATATAATAATATATATAAGAAACCAATCTATTTCCAACTTGTTGATGTATCACTTGTTTAGTTTGGTCTATGCACAAATGCCTATACTTTCTGTTATAAGTCTTGCTTCTCTCTCAGTTCGCAAAAACATTAACAAAGAATTAAATCAATCAGTTTTGTTGATTTCTTTGGTTTTTGAACATCAGTGTGCATACGATGCAGTCTTGTAAATCCTGGGATTTTTTTTAGGTGAAAATGTGACATTTGTGCATGGGCCGAGATACATTGAGGTCTGTTCACATAGGCTAAATTTGACATAACATTAGAGTTATAGTATGCAGTACCATAAAAAAACTTACTCTCAATGTAACAAGTAACTGAACTGCGTTAGAATGCATTGGTGGTTTTGGAAAGCCGTATTGATCACATGTGCGAAAGAAGAACAAATATCCAAATACATAAACAAATGAAACTAATCGACAATTTCTAGAATATATATTATATAATTAATCGATGATTACGGATCGTCTCAAAAATAAAATCTATGGAGGAGAGTACTAAGTCAATGACCTTTCGTACCAAAGAAATCAATCCATTGCAAGCTCATTGACCTAACACACTTCCGCACAGATTCATTTGCATTGAATTTTGTAAATTTTAGTTGATTTAACCCCAACAAAAAAGTTGGTTTTGGAGAGAAATTTTGAGATGGTCCCATAATGAACTTGGAAATTCAAATGTTGCTTTCCACTAATATACGAGAAACACAATTTGATCAAACGAGTTCTGTATACTTCAAGCGGATACTTTTGCTTAGTTTCAATTCATTCCATTTATAACTGTAGCATGAATGTACGCTTCCTTAAGCCTGCAGTGGTCGAAATAAGAGTAATAATCACTGTAAAGGAGAGATTTCTGAGTATAGCTTCAGGATTTACTCTTATTGAGAGATTTCTGAGTATAGCTTCAGGATTTACTCTTATTTCAACCACTGGTCTGATTCACGATAATAATACAGTCACAACAGCAAGGGCAAATTCAGATGTAAATTCAGATAACTACATCATAAAGCAAGTATTGCGCATGCATGCAACTTTGTGCCATGTGACGCAATAAGGTAATAAGAACCTATGATAATTGCTTAAGATAATCTCTGTGAAAGTCCCCATAACTCGCAGAAAAGATTTTCGGAAATGTAACAAGAATCAACTCACATAAATTCAAATATTTGAATCCGAAAGCAATAAGGTGTAACAATCTAAAACAGTTCTTACCTTGGACCAACTAACTTAATCAAGATATAATTTCCAAGAATAGTTACGAATGAATGTATCATTCCGTGAAAACCAACAGCCATAGTTGCTACAAATAAACCAGCAAACAAACATAAACATCTTTTAATCATGGGTTGACCAGATACCTTGACTAAATGACCGTACGGTATAGACAGAAGCAAAAGAAGCAAGTAGATTAAATCTTCTCTTGACATTTTTGTGAATATTTTGTGCAGTGTGGTATTTCTAATAAGGAAAAGTATATATACAGGTCTCTGAATTCACGTTGACATTCCCCTGTGAAGGAGCACCTTTGGAAACTATTTTGCAACCTTCTCCTCCACAGGGGAAAGCCATAGTGAATTCAGAGGCCTGATATGATCATCAGCATGCACACCAATGCTAAAAAGTGAATCCGATGTTTACAAGCCTAAGAATTACTGTCAAACACACCTGTGGAGGAGTGTCTTTCAGTATGGTTTTTAGCTAGAAAGCGGAAAACTATACTCAATATCACTCCTCCACAGATGTTCAACAGTTATGTTTTAGGCTTGCATCTATTCTACATGATTTGACAAAGATGTGCTGAAACATTCTAACAGTTAAACCTCCCAACAATGGACACAATTAGAACTAATATTATCCTCTCTGTTATTGTGAGATGTCCGTCTGCTAGAGAGTTTGTCGAACTCAGAGTCCATAAATTAAAGATGTCCATCTGGTAGAGATCATTTGTTAGGAGGTTTTTCTGTATTATGAAAAGACCATGTTTTGAAAAAGTTCTAAAATTATTGATAATAATTCTTACTTCTTTAATTCAATCTTTTTCTTGCAAAAAAGTTTTGAAATTAAAATAAAACATAAGAAAATTAAGAATGGGAGTTATTACTCAATCCTAAGTATAACTGTTAAATTTCACCTGTGAAGGAATGTTTTTTTAACCAGGGGTTTCAGTTTCAAAGCTGAATACTATACTTAAAACACTCCTCCACAGGTGATGTCCTGTAGTCATATCCAAGCTTGTAATTCTGCCTACCTTCAGCAAATAACCGTGAAATTATGAACAATTTTTCTGGTTTGAATTGTACAGTATGGTTATTTTTTCAAAGATTCAAGATTAAAATTATTTCTTCGTTATTTTTTTGCGGTAACTATATCAGGCTCATATTACCCAGAATGCAAGCATGAAATTTGAGCCACATTTTGTCCAATATAGGCGAAATCAATATAGCAAAAAGGCCTCCGAATTCACGCCGTCATTCCCCTGTGGAAGAGCATTGGCTGCAAATTAGCCGCCAAAGATGCTCGTCTACAGACGTTTGCTTTTAACGGAATTTCAAACAATTTATATGGTTACTGAACAAACTTTCCTTACTACACGTGAAATAAACAAAAAGACATTCCAATTAAAAATTTGCAACAAAGTGTTTAAAAGATTTAGACAAACTAAAGATAAACAAAATTATTTTATTAAATGCAAAATGATACAAAAATATATATATACATATAAAACCTAAAATAAACAAGCAATATCAAAAAAAAATATATATTGACAAAATTCAAATGAAAGTGTGTTAGACCAACAAATTTGCAATGGATTAGCCTCCAAAGATGCTCGTCTACAGAGTTTTGATTAACATGTTCAGACGTTTGCTTTTAACGGAATTTCAAACAATTTATATGGTTACTGCACAAACTTTCCTTACTACACGTGAAATAAACAAAAAGACATTCCAATTAAAAATTTGCAACAAAGTGTTTAAAAGAT
>JAULBZ010008553.1:0-10633 GCA_032360805.1 Neoturris breviconis | reverse complement strand
AATTGGTAAAAATTTACGGGATTTATTTCCGCGAATGCGAAAAATTGGACCTTTTTTGGGTTTTATTTTCGCGAATTTGCCCAAAATTCGCGAAAATTTAACCCGCGAAAATTTCTCACATTAAAGTAGTTTAAACTCTTTAAGTTTGTATTATAAATTCAAAACAATATTTTTATGGCTTTGATTGTATAATTTATTTTTAGTATTTTTGCACGAATAAATTTATTAGTCTTCGTGTCTTTTTTAGAGATAACGAACTATGTAGTAAATTGTGGATTTTCATTAACCCTATTCATGCTGGGGGGGGGGGGATGCCACCCTCGGGTTTTTTTGGAACAACGTTTTGTTGGGTAATATATATGTTTTCAAACTTTGACAGTGGTATTGCTTTTCTATTTATGTGAACCACTGTGTTTCGGTAATGTTTCTTTTCTTTAGCAATCCGTGTGAAAATACTCTGTCATTTTTTGATGAGGATGTGCTACAAACCTAAAACTTGACATAATAGTAACCCATTACAAAAATAACATTTTTGAATAAAAGTTTTTCCGCTGTCATCGGTTTTGCAGTGACGTCATCAGTAACGCATGGTTACTCAAGTTCTTCTAGAAATGATTTTTAAAGTCTGTTTTTAGATTTTGATAGCTAAGCTATTTTTTTTATAACATTCTTTTGGGTACTTTTGGAGAAATACAAATGCATAATTTATTTTTGAAAAACGTGAAAACATGACTTACACCACCTAGTCAAAACTTGGTTTATAATGGCAACGCAAATACAAATTAGGAATTTTCTAATTTTTAATTGAGCAATAAGAAGTTTCGGCCATTCCGTTTTCCGCGATTGTTCAAATTTCGGGATTTTATTTCGGTTTTCGGAATTATTGGACCCTCTTTCTGTTCGAATTTAGAAAAACCCGTAAACTATGTTAATTAAGAAAGCACTGATTAGCTCCTAATACCCCGAAAACAGAATCGAAAAAAGCTGTCTAGAACGTTTTTAAACGCATTTGATATGTCAAATTTCAATGAAAATAAGCTTTTCGGAGATCCGTTCCTATAAAAACGAAAATTTGAATAACTTTAGTAAAAATAACGCAATTAACTTTGGACCATAGACTCGTATCATGATTAGAGAATTAAATAATAAATAGTACTCATTTCATACAGCTACTTCCCACCGCAAGTGTGGGAAAAGTCACAAAATACAAAACAAAATTCCCGATTTTTATCCCCGATTGTGACATCACAACGATTAAGCGAGATGATTCTCAGCACTCTTGTAGGGTGGAGCGTGAAGGTGCATAAGTGAGAAAAAAGCATTTGAGTATGTTCTAAAGCGCTTCCGCTTCGATATCTCAAGAACTAAGAATGATTTTTTTATAGGACAAAAAAATTCTAGCATGAATTTCGTATGTTTATCAATATCAAATCAACTTGTTTTTGCTGAAGTGGTAACCTTTCTACAAATCTTTATGATGTCCTAAACATCTCGATTTTTTCAAAAGTGGATTTTTTTCGAATCATGGGTGAAATTTCGCATGGTTTCGGAGAAAAACGTTAAAGTTATGGTAAAAAATATCATCCCTTGGCATTCAGAAACTGAAGACAGAACCTAAAAATACGAAACAGAACTACTCCAATTGTACTTTGAAGGACACACACTTTTTTGAAAACAAAATCGGATTAAAAAAACATGTGATGACGTTACTATTAGCCATTCAAAAGTTATATTTTTTTCAGATTCAGAAGAGCCCAGTCATATTAGGGTTAAAGCGGTCTGCAGATCTGATTGAAGCAGCCGCGCACCGATTCGTTATTTCTTGATTTCTGAGTCACCCAATTTAATCAAAAGGTTACGGAATGTTACATGAAAAGCTGCTGTAAGTGGAAGGTGACTGCAGTGCGCAGCCTTGAATGAGTCTAAGTTGTTATAGTCTTTCGCACCTCGTGCTAATTCCTACTTTGCACTCATTGGTCACTATTCTCGGATGTCTGCGGTTCATGATGTAGGCAAAGACAACTTAATAGTCTATCATATTGATTGCAAACACTTTGTTCCAAATATACGGTCACACATTTGCAGACTGTCTTAAAAATTATGCATCCACACATTTCAGATATGCGGCACATAAAATGCAGAGCAGATTCGGCCGAACTTTGTTGTGTTATTTCGTAAACGACTAAAGTCTTTCCGAAAATATTCTGGCTTCAGACTGAGACTATTCTCTCTAGCCAATTTATTGCAAAAAGCGTGATTTAGGTTTAAAAAGTATACTTTAAAAAAAAGAACACTTTCGTGTAAAAACAAAATGGTCGAAGTTACTTACTGCAATCATGGACATAATTTATGAGACATTTTACAAATTTTGGCGTGCAAATAGAAATCGCAAGTAAAATAAAACTAATTAAAACGACCTAGGGAATATCCAGTGATTTATGGAGCAAACTTAAGAACTAGAACGTAAATCAAACTCGACAACTTTTATTGTTTCTAACCGCCTAGTACCTCATAACAATTACGAATTACTGCGTCGATCGTCTTTCTAATGAAAATTTAAGACTTTTTGTCTAAGATGAAATTTCGAATTTTTGCAAAAATTTCACTTTGTCTCAAATATTTCTGCACACGATTGTAGATTTGTACCCTCAGAGAGAAGTTTGTTTTACAACACCTCTACTTTTATAAAAGGTTTAAAATATAGTAAGTAGGAATAGTTTAAGGTAAGAAATTGTTTAAGAAGATATTTTTGCGTTCATTCGCAAAACTCGCCAAAATCCACCCATCCGCAGAAGTAAATTCCGCAATACAAACTGAAGAACGTTAATCCACAAAAACCTTCGGGATGAAACGAATGTGGAAGAAAATGCTGCGTAAAAAATGGGGAACTAAATATTACGTTGCCTCCAAATCGCAATAATAACTTACCGTAGGCATTTTCTAAAAATTTAAAAAAGTATCTTATAATGTCAAAAGAGGTTCGGAAATCCCAAGGTATGACGTCATATCCGAGTTATCAAACTTTTCTTAACTCGGTAATTTAAACATAAATATAATTTCCGATTTAAGAAACTCGGGAATTTTAATTGAGATAAAATTAAATAATTCGGCAATTTTAAATAAATTCCTCCCTACAATTAGGCACAGGAGAGTATAATTTTCAAAGTGGTTTTATTGATTTCTGAAATTTTTAGATGCACTTGATAATGAAATTCAATTAAAATTTATTCATACAAAATGAATAAAAGCTGATGTCATTACCCCATCGGATAAAATTAATCCCAAGTGCCCAAGCTTATCTGCAAAAATTAGTTCCGCAAAATTCGCCGTTTTTGAAGGCTTCATCCGCAAATATTTCTTACTTTAAGATAGTTTTCTCGAGTTAAAGGTGAATGACAAATATTTAAGGACAGCATAACCCCAACCCTCTTTCCTCGAGGCTTCACTCATCAGGATTGTTTTCTAGGCTGAAAATTGTCCTAGCTCCTATCTTAAATAAAAAAAGATTTACAAAAGTCAAATTTCAAAAGATTTCGACGTGAAAAAAAGTTACGAAGTTGTTAAAATTTCGGATCTCGTTTTGTCCGAAACTTGGTCACAGCGAAACCTTTTGTGTGTAATGTATATAATAATTGAACAGAATACAGTACTCGAGGTGCATCATTTAATAATTTTGATATACTTAAAACAGTTTTATATAAGAAATAAGATATTTTAACACCGCTTAAAATGTGGACACTCAAGGTAAACTATTTCTAGCTAGCTACATAAAAAATGAAAACTCATTGGTTTCTACCAATTTCTGCCATTCACCAATTAATTAGCAACCACGCCTGATCGGACTTTTACCTTAGAAATAATAGCTATTTTTATGAAGACACATAGAAAAATCGATTTGTTAATATATAGTGCGTTAAAAATCTTTAGATGTCTATCAATACAGTAAATACCTCACATAATAACATACAAAAAAGATATACTCTGCAGTATCAAATAGGAAATATTTGGAAATTTTTCTAACCATGATTGCGCGAAAATATAGTTTTGAGTATGTAATTTTGAGTGCGAATAAGGTAAGAGGAATTATGGCAATTTTCTATCAAAGATCAGAAATCCTTAAGTACCTTAAGGGAAGAAAAAATTAAGGGAAATACTGCGGAAAAAAATATGCGGAATTAATATTGCGATTTTCCCTACAATTTGCAATAAATACCCTAAATTGTGAAAATAAAGTGTATTTTAATACCATTTTTACTTTTCAAATGGCTCCAATCGCAATACTAAATTCCATAAAATCAAACAGAATTTCAGATCCAAATCGCAATAATAAATTCCACTAACTTTCTTCCTTCTTCCCAGACCGTTGCAGAGTATTTAAAAGAAATGCAAATATATTAAATATGGGAAATATTTATACTTTGTAATTTATTTTATTGGATTCCTCAATGATGAAAGTTACATTATGGTAATAAATTTTCGCGATCGAGCGATCTAAAAACGGCAAATTTCGCTGAATTTAATTTCGCGATCAAGCTTCTTTTTTTTATTTTCGCTGAATTTAATTTCGCGATTGGGGGATAAAATCGCGAAAATAAATTCCGCGAAAATTTCTTACCTTAAGGTAATTACTATATAATTTTTTGTTAATATTTGCAAACATATGATTTAATATCAGGAACTGAAAAAATGCATAAATTTTCTTTCTTCTAAGAACTCCAATCTTAGAAGAATTGTATTTATTATTGTGTTTTCAATTTTATTCTAAGCACCCCAAAGGTAGGAACAAAAGTGCGCGCGGAAAATTTAGAATATAGTATCGTTCTCGAAATATCAAACATTATATCTCTCCTCCATATTTCTTTATCTTCACCTACTCTACTCTACTAATGGCTTCAATAACTTTTAAAAATCTGTTTTATAAACAATTTCCGCACTCACTTCTTCGCAGAAGGTTTTGATCTCTCACTTGTGAAATTTTAAAGGTAATACAATCAAAACTACATGACTTGAAGCTCTAGAAGTAAAATATTCACCATTAAAAACATTACTTTCGCTTTAATTTTGTTTACAAAGAATTCGATTCAACACAAAAGGCGCTTTCAAGTAACAGATGAGAAGAAACTTCTCAATATTTATACCTGATTATTTAAACAGCTAAGAGTAAAATATAAAAGTTAAGTTTTTTTAAACTGGTAAATGTTATTTAAGAGTAACTCTATACTTCCAATAAAAAATGAACAAAATAGATTTTTGTGTCATAATATGATCTGTATATGCATATAGTAGGGTATTTTACATACATATTTTTATTTTAAAAACATTTCATTTTTTTATGCGGCGATATTTCCCTGCTATCTACTATCGTTTTCTTTTCTTGGATGTAAATAACGTGTTTGGATTATCACTCCATTTCTTATAGCATGTTTTTGAGCACAAGTAACCAACCATTTTTACCATCATTCTTAATCCAGGAAATAAGGTATTATATGATACAGATGAAGAAATTTGACACAGATCAAATGGTTTAATATAAGGAACATAGTGTGATAAACATGGACTTCCACATGGACAAAACTTTACATTATCAAGCTGCAGTTGTATGAAACGTGGCAAACTATCTTCACTTGTTTGAATCCTATGAAGCAAAAGAAAATTAAATTGAGAATCTATCAATTCGAATGTGTTCGAACAAAAGGCAACCGTTGTAATACAAATTTTCAAAACTATAAAAGTAGCATGTGATCCAATGTTCTCTAAACAAAAATAGAGACCATCAGTGTGCGCACGTAAGAAACAACACATTTTTGACCCCCTCTCCTCTTACCAGGGATAAAATTATTGCGGGAAGAAATATTCGTGGAAGCAACGTTTGAGCAAACATCTTTGCTTACTTAAATAATCGCAAAAATAAATTCTGCAAACACTGTTAATAAAATATCAAACGTTTTCGAATCCTGGAAGATGATGTGTAAATAATATACCCCTAATTATCTCGGTACATAATACAATACATTTATTTTTAACTTTGTGTGGTAATCTTACCAGAAACAATTCTACATCTTCATCTTTTTTAGAGCATGAAACGCAAAAATAAAGGTTTACGAATAGTTCATTTCAAAAGGCATAGGACCACGCTTTCGTAACCACTCCAGCTCGAAAACGTACGTACCAACTATTTTAAGAGGTTTTTCTGCGTCAGTAATCCCTACCAACCTTATTATGCTGCAGGGGTTGCACAAAGTGGCATTTTCATTTTGTGATAAAATTTTCTTTTGAAAATATTAAACTTTGTTAAAATAACCCCTGTGGTTGCTAGGCTACATTTGAACAGGTACTGGAAGTATTATTTTATGGTAAAAATAAATGAAATATACGAAAGGATTGAAAAATACAGACCACATTTCCTATTTTACAAACCGACCGCAAAACCAACTGCTACTGATGACGTCATAACAGGGTCAAGTGAAGTAATCAAGTCAAAAAACTTTTTTTAAAGTGTTTGCATTGAGTTGTGTCCCAAGTTTCGTGTCATAAGCATTAGTGGTTCGGAAATAAAAGGCTTCCCCCCTCCCCCGGGCATACACCGGTCTAAAAAGCCTAGGTTTAACAGGGTTAATTTATTGAAATAAACGATCTATTCAAATGGGTGTCATTTAATTGGGCTACATACACATATACATAAATTCATTCAATTGTTATTATAAATAATTTAAAAAAATATATTGAAACAGTAATACAGCAAAAAAAGGAAAGAAATGAACCTACCTATTTTTTAGTGTGAACCTTGCTGATAGTTCAAATAAAGTAGGAACGTCATCTAATATTTCTTGATTAAGTTTTGGTTCATCTGCTTTATCAAACCAATTATCACTCAAATCCAACTGATTGAGTTGCATCAATGAGAAACTCCATGGTAACAAACTTATCCTATTGCAATTCAACAAACAAATACGAAGATTATGTAAATGTCCCATTTTACTAGGAACATATTCAATTTCATTATTACTTAGCTTCAAAGTTACTAATTCTTTGAGATCTGTTAACCTGGCTGGTAATAACTTGATTTGGTTATTAGATAAATCAAGAAGTTTTAATCGTATCGTTATCTCACCAACTAGTAATGCCATTGGTACCTCTTGAAAGGAATTATTTGACAATGTTATTGAACACACGTTCACAAGAGCGTCTAAAGTATCACACAAGCTCGATAATTTATTATGACTCAAATCAAGTATTCTCAGGTTTTTTAACTTTAATATTCTCATGTCAAATCTTTTAAGCTCACATTGGTGGACTTTTAATGATTCAAGTGATGGTGGGAAAGAATTCAGCATTGGATACTTTGATCGAGAATATATTTCCATTGTAGTTTTTGGTTTTTCTAGGTCACAACTTTTGGGTTGGAATGTTGAACTTAATGCAACTATACTTGAGGTATCTTCTCCTTTGAAAGCCAACTTGAGAATGTGTAGGAACTTCTTTAAAGTACTGACAACAGCCTATATAATATTACAGAATATTTCGATCAAAACTTGCTAACATGGATCGTTCATCAAAACGCATTCAAGGGTATATTATATAAAGATGTGCATAGATGTACCCGTCAAACTAAACGAAAGTTAACCTAGCACGAGAAAATTATATTTCAATACAACACATTATACATGATAGCTACTACAATGTGCGCTTACAAGAGTCTATCTTTTTCATACATAAGAATGTCCACTCAGTCGATCGTTTCCACTTTTTTCATTTCTTTCCTGCATTTGGTGGAAAGAATATATCCACCAAACGTTGGACGTTGTGGAGACAGACTTACATTTCACGGTCAAACTCTTCTTCAATTCAATCCTTCGTAAAACCATTTCTTTGGTACCATTTTAGGTTGAAAGTATGTGATTTATGCAAAGCAAAAACGAGGTGAGATTTGCATAAATTATGTTGTTCGGTAATTATTGCGTAATTATGAAAAACAAACGGGGCAGACGCAAAATAACAACGGTATACACGGGGGAGGCAGTTGAAACGGTGAGGCGACTTGTATTCTTATGTATAAAAAAAGGATCCTAAGTATGCTACTCTTTTTATAGTTTTAGAAAATAAATTACTTGCATGTACATTATGTTTTGTTTTGGTTGTTTATCTTGAAAACTATTATTTGCTTAAATTCTCCATATTTTTATCCTTAACCCTTATATTATGTAATCCGTATGCGAAGTGTAACAAGATTTTCGGATTGAACATTCTTTGGATTTACTGTAGAAAGTAAAATTTGGTGAAGAAGCATTATTTACTTTTACTTAAAATATTGAATTTTTTAAGCAACATTGAAACAGTCAAATGCAATTACGGCTATAAGCAGACCACATTAATCATCATTACTGATTGAACATAGGCTAGCGTTCTCATAAAATTTTCACTGTTTTATCAGAGTATTTATTTTCGCAAATTTGTTTGTAAAAACTATTCTCGAGTACATATTATCACGAATTTGGGGATTATATGCAATATATATTAATTTTACACGATAATGGCAATAAGGTAGATACTGTAATAGTGTAGGAAATATAAAAACACTTTATTTAAAAGTACTTTCTTTCCTTTGTTAAAATAATTACTTTGCTTAATATCAAAATTACATGCAGGTACACAGATAACTTCGAGACAATAGAATTAATCAAAGGTACAGTATTGAAAGTAGCACACCAAACCAAGCAAAAATTAAACCTAAGCACATAAAATATGATTTGCATACACACACATTGTTTGAAATAATGATTTTGGTTTAAGATGGCAAAGTTTCAGGTCAAATAAACAATTGGAACACCTGATTCAAGGCAAAATTACGTCAGGTCACTGTGGTGGAGAGTAGTGAAATTTCATATCAAGGGTAAACACCCAAATTTACATGGCATTAGGATTTTGTGTCTTTATTAAGTTGATAAAGTTTCATGTCAAATAAACAATTGGAACACACCTTTATCAAGTCACTCCTCCACATTGGATATGAATTGGATACACACATTATATATACTTCATAGCATTATGTATAAACTAAATAATAATATAATTTAATTTAAAACTTTATAAAATTTTATATTATTATTGTGCTGGATGTGAATTGTTATTATACATTATACATCATAGCATTATGAAGTATATATACACTAAATAACATACCTTTAAGGGAAGAAAATTTCTAAAATTAAAATCTGATTTTAAGCAATTCGCAAAATTAAATTATAAGAAGACTTCCCACGCTATTTTACTTTTTTTCCCTGAATAGAGACAAAAAGCAGGAGAGTATCTAATGTCATTTTCAAATGAAAGGATGGATTCTGATGATTTTGACTGAAGGAGAAGATTTCGATAGTAACATGTTTGAAGATGTTTTACATTGGTTTTAACTAAAAAGAAAATGATCATAAAAAAAAATTATTCCTTGTTATCTTTTTAACCTTACCTTTGTAACTGCAAACTCTAATGAATTAGTAAGAAGGGGGTTGTGATAAAATGTTCTGTTATCCTTTGTTAATTTTTGGTAAAAAAGATTTGCAAAATTCAATTCAATGAAAAATATTAAATACAAAGGTTTTGCGAAATAAAATCTCTGCAAAAAATCTGATTTGACAGAATTCACAAAATTTAATTCTCGCAAAAAGTTTGATTTTTCCAAATTCACGAAATTAAATCACCGCGAAAAATATAAAATATGTTATGTCCAGTGGAACCATTAAAGAAAAATATATTAAACATAATTAATCAGTTTATGAATCGAAACATGGTATCTATTAGCAGTAATAAAATTTTGTAAAGTAAAGGTGGTTTTCATCATCTGTTATTAAAATTAAAAAGAAATAAAGAATAGGGAAATAGAAGATTACATATTCATTAAAAAAATTTGTTCTTTTCTAATTTGCATTAGGAGTTATTAAATTTGCATTAGGAGTAATTAATAATGTTACTATAATGTTACTGTTTACTAATGTTAGTAATGTCACTAATAGTAGTAATTAAATGTTTTATGGCCCTAAAGTGAATACACATTAATATTTATTTCAAAATTTAAAAAGGAAGCTTCTCAAAATCAAAATTATTTTTTATAAAAAATATTACTTATCATCGGAAAATATTGAGGAAGAAGTTTCACCAACATATAAAATGTCTGTTAAAAATGATTTATGGTCAAAGTCTCATAGAAAGTTTAAATGTCAAAATGCCCTTATAATTTGGGCATGATATTTAGGGGAATGTGATCAAAACCTCATAAAAGTCTCCACTTTTAAAAAAATCCCTTTTTCTCTCATACTCAGTCCAAAATTGACGAAATTGAAAGAAATTTGGCCAGTTGTCTCTTAATATCGCCTAGAATGTCATACCAAA
Source organism: Neoturris breviconis (assembly GCA_032360805.1). NCBI lineage: Eukaryota > Metazoa > Cnidaria > Hydrozoa > Anthoathecata > Pandeidae > Neoturris > Neoturris breviconis. The sequence continues at coordinate 250 of JAULBZ010008553.1, read as the reverse complement.
TTTCAGAACGGTACCACACATTTTCGCTCCATTGGACCTAAAAACTCAATTTGGACCCTTTTTGCTCAAAAATCAGGACCGAGTGGACAAAATCGAATATTTTTGGTAAGCGCTTCTAGAATATCGCCACACAAATGCTGGTGCCAAATTCCAAAATGCTAGCACTTCAGGAACCAGTGACGTATCCAGAGCGTTTTTGATACCGGTATACCGGTATGGGCGCCCAAATTATCGGCGCCCAAATAATTGT
>JAULBZ010008552.1:0-10634 GCA_032360805.1 Neoturris breviconis | reverse complement strand
GTTGTATTATGATTGGTTTCTATATACAAACGACACCAATCAACAACAAGTTTCTTGATATGAGCTCCTTTTTCCCAGATAGCAAATTGAATGGCATATGATGGTTTATGTAAAAATGTTAATATTAGTTCGTTCGTAATAAAATTTTATATGTCTTCACTTAGGACTCTGCAGCAAGTCTCAATATAACGGTCGGACATCACCTGTGAAGGAGTGTTTTTGAGTACAGTTTTCAGCTTTGAGGCTGAAAACTGTACTCAAAAAACACTCTTCCACAGTTGATGTCCTACAGTTACATTAAGGCTTCCTACAGCACCACTTGAATTATTCATGCTTCCAGTGAGGATCAAGCAATGATATTTTGACGATAGAGTACTACCAAGGCTGAGAATAAATTCCATTTGTGAGTTGGAAAGATCCATGACTGAAAAGTGGCATGGAAGCACATAATCAAAACAACAGGAATAATATGAAACAGTGCTATAAGATAAAAGCAAATAATCACCAGGGAGGCAATATTACAATTTTAGTTTTTTTTAAATCTACCTAAAAGTTTCATTCGATGATGATGTACCCTTATTAAAGAACAAGCCTGAATATAACTGCCAGACATCACCTATGGAGCTGAACACTATTCTCAAAAACACCCTTCCCCATGTGATGTCCAGCAGTTATATTCAGGCTTGAAGAACATATCTTTCTTCAATTTTATAATACAGTATTCACATCCTGCTAAAAGCTGAATTTTGAAAAACCGACATAGGATTCTAAAGAATTACACATCTTTGTGGTTTTTGTTTTGCAGCATAGCCTTCTACCACGACCAAATCAAAAACATTCTCGATATTAATATTATCTTGTGACGAGCATTCGACATAATAAAAGATATGTTCATTCTCTCCTACCAATGATTCACAATTGGAATTGCTAACAAAACCTGCCGCATTTGATTCTTTTCCTCGTAAATCACACTTTAAACCTACTAAAATTATTTTTGGATCAGTTCTGTGCTCCAATATCTGTGGTAGCCATCTTGATGTTACATTGTCAAAGCTAGACAAAGAATCAACAGCAAAGCAGACAATAAACACATCAATACTATCATAAGATAAAACACGTAACTTATCATACTCTGTTCCGCTGTAAGAATCGGATATTGAAAGTTGCATCTTTCTGTTATCCAAAACCATGGTTTTGTATAAAGTTGGATCATGTCCAGTTTGATTCGTTCCATGAAGAAGTGTTGTTTTTCCAATTTTACAATCACCAAGTACTATGGCTCTGATGTCTTTTGAATGTTTCATAATCTTTAGGCTTTATAAAAAATATAAAATTTCATCTACTCTAATCATTAACTATATCTTCAAAAATTCTGTAAAAATCAAGTTTTTTGGTTGCTTTTATTTAATAACATAGGGTTATTACTTTTCACGGAATTAATTTTTGTGATTTTTCTTTTTTTTGTATATTCGACGGTATTTATTCCCGCAAGTGAGACTTGAACACCATTTTAGGTAGTATTAATTTTTGCGGATGAAGTCATTAAATTGTAGTTATTATATTTATACGGCAAAAAATATTTTTCATCAATCCTCTATAATAACTAAATAACTAAACTATGTATAATATATATGTTTATAAATATCAAACACCAGGGCTTGAAATAACAGCCAGTCATCACTGTGGAGGAGAGATTTGTCAGCATATTTTCAGCCAAATTGGCCAAAATTATTCTGAAAAATCTCTGATGACCAGCAGTTATTTCAAGCCCTGCATACTATTGTGGACATTAAAAAAAGACAAAAATATGATTTTTCTCTTTTTGAGACAGTTGGGTATTTGTTATACCAAATAGGGTAGGTTTAAAAAAAATATCCAAATGTTAATCGTATCAAAGATAAAAACATAAGACTGTTACTGTATTATCCTATCTCTGAAAATAGATGTTTTCAAGAAAAAAAGTACCCGAAAAAAGTACCCGAACCGAAGTTTAGATAAGCCAAGCCAAGCGGCATACCGGAAAAGTGGGACCCGGGACTCTAGGTAGGTGGGACCCGGGACCCTTGAAGTAGGACCTGGGACCCGGGACCCTGTAGGTGGGACCCGGGACCCTATACGTGGGACCCAGGACCTTATACGTGGGACCCAGGACCCGAGACCCAATTCTTAATAAATAGACCCGGGATCCGGGACCTTGGCCCCAGCGACCATGAAAGAAAAAATCCTAAATAACTATGTTTCCATATATTTTCGAACGAGGATGCTGATGTTTATTTGTGTAATTTGTCAACTTCGCGCGGTATTGTTGTTGTTTTTCCTTCTGGATACTATATGACACGAACCCGAATATGCTATCGCTCGTTTTAAATGCATGCCGAAAGAACATTCATATGGCGAAAGTTAGTAAATATATAGGTGTCACTACCTAACTAGCAATAGTAGAATAGGTCAGAAATTCAGATAAGAAGAGTAAAAAGTAAAAATCTAAAATGGAAATTAGTAAAGTATTTTTTTTAAGCAAAATAGAATTTCAGGAAATTGACATAACAACATTGAAGGTCGATGCTATCGTAAATGCTGGTAAGTGTTTTTTTATTTCAGCAAACGAATCGTTGTTAGGTGGCGGAGGAGGTGAGCCTTTTTCTTGTAATATAGATAGGCTAACTTTGTCCCCATGACATTTTGTCTTTTCTATATATCGAAGATACAAAATATTCTGGGGAGGAGTAAAAATATATTTTAATTAAACACGAAGTTGAACAACTAATTTTTAAGTTGTATCAGTTTCTCAGTTGCTTTTATTTGCATGCAGGTTGACGGTTGAAACAAGGCGTCATGACAAAATAATCAAACTGATTATGAGTACTCATATAAACCTTTAGTGAACTTTCTAATACTTTCTAAAAGGTGTTAAATCTACCATTTACTCAAAATCGCATAAGTAACCAACTCGGTACCAAGGCTCTCCTATAATTCTATAAGTTTTGAATACATTAAGATGAGCACGGTTAATAAAATCGAAACGAATATATATTAAAAAAATAATAATATATACCACGCTATTTAGGTACTATCCATAGTGGGCGCACGACGTTTGACAAACGACTAAACAACGTTTATACAACGCCGTGATGCTGTGTACCTGCAGGATAAAAAATATTAACCTATGCGTTAAAACTAATTCGTTTAAAAAAGATATTTTAATACCATTGGTAATTTATTTGTTGTCAGGTTAAGTTCTTATCTCAGAACAATTCTCATATTAAAAAAAATGAATGGCCAATTTATAAACGCCTATATTGTATTCCTAAAGTGACTTATACAGTCCGCCGATATCTAATTTATAACACGTGTTAATATTTCCTATTGCGCATGCGTAGAAAAATAAATCTAAAATTTTCAGACCCAAAATACTAACTTTCCTTTGAAAACTATTAAAACCGATTCAAAGTTTCGACTACAGCTGCGTAAATGTTAATATTTCTTATTGCGCATGCGTAGAAATATAAATCTAAAATTTTCGGACCCAAAATACTAACTTTCCTTTGAAAACTATTAAAACCGATTCAAAGTTTCGACTACAGCTACGTAAATGTTAATATTTCTTATTGCGCATGCGTAGAAAAATAAATCTAAAATTTCCGGACCCAAAATACTAACTTTCTTTTGAAAACTATTAAAACCGATTCAAAGTTTTGACTACAGCTACGTAGATGTTAATATTTCGAATTGCGCATGCGTAGAAAAATAAATCTAAAATTTTCGGACCCAAAATACCAACTTTCCTTTGAAAACTATTAAAACCGATTCAAAGTTTCGACTACAGCTACGTAGATGTTAATATTTCCTATTGCGCATGTGTAGAAAAATAAATTTAACATCTAATTATATTATCACGCGTCCACGGTCTGTGAATTGTTTTAAATAGAATCAACGAATGAAGGTCCCACTTCAAGGGTCCCGGGTCCCGCCTAATATTTGGAGTCCCGGGTCCCACTTTTCCGGTATGCCCACAAAATCTGATTTCAATTGTAAAATTGCTTCTGACGAGTCACTGGACACGAAGCTAAATATCGTGACATAGTGACCTCACTATATCTAGCTAAATTTTCTCTACTAGATTCAACATTGAATGCTGAAATTATACTGCAAATGCTTTGCTACCATCTATTTCGTTATGATAGAGGATGGTTATACAATTAAAATATTTTGGAGAATGGATTTAATTTTGAGGAAGACCATTTAACTGCAAAACGATTAGTGTTGAAAATAAGAAATAATCACTAAAATTTTGGGCATGGCTCCAAGGCTATTTATCCTGTAACTATGCTCAAAATCACTCCTCCCACAGTGATTAATTACTCTTATTTCAACCACTGACGATGAATATTTCTACACAAAAAGTTCTGCTGTAATTGGATTGTTTGTCCTGCTGTGATTCCAGATGCCATTACCAAAGTTGATTACATATGCTGCTTCGACAATAAGTTTCTTGTATCCCATAAGCAAAGCAACCTTGTCAGAAACAAGAAGAACACACAAGATCTTGCTTAATGAATTTTATGATTCTTTTCTAGTTATAATAATTCATTACAATAAATTCTCTTTTTTAATATCGTCACTGGTAACATGGTTACGGTACGGTAAGACGGTAAATTTATTAAAGCCCTATATTCACATGTACGTACGTATAAATTATTGTAATGACTTACGACTAAAACAATGTTCATTCACATGTACGTAGAAATTATTGTAATGACTTACGCCTAATAATGTTTATTCCTTCTTTCCTTACGGAAAAGGTTGTTAAATTATTTATTTAAACCAGTATTGATTTGATTTGCGTCTTAATTCTCCCGTTTTCTTCGTTAAAATGCATTGAGCTTATCGTTGAAGTGACTCGAAAATTAATAGTTTGTCTTACTTTAAGGGAAAAAAGTTTCGCGGAAAAAAAAGCTTTTGTTTATTCCGTAAAACACGCTAAAACTGGTCAACCGCGAAAGTTTATTCCTGCGAAATATATCAAATTCTCGAATCCGTGAAAAAAATATTTTTTGTCGTTTTTCATCTCTTTTTACATCACACTATACATTTATTGTCAATCTAAAACGATAACTTTTTTCGAAATGATTGAATTTTTTATCATTAAAATTGCAAACCGCGAAAGTTTATTCCCTGGAAATATATCAAATTCTCGAATCCGCGAAAGTTTGTTGCCGCAAAATTTACACTGAGCAGCTAACCGTGAAAGTTAATTCCAAAAATTTTGTGGTGTTTTTCATACCACGAAAGTTTCTTCCCTTAAAGTATTGTGTCCCGTTTTCCTTGTTAAAGTGACTCGAAAATCGATAGTTCCAATTGCTCTATGTTTGTGTCATATTGTGAGTCCTGTGTTTATTGTATTAGTCCAAAGGTAACCATCACCTTGCGCTTCTTGTCCCATTGCTTTTTTACCTGAAAATAAAATATAAGAGACAAGAAGTGCTAGGAATGACTTTGTCCCCGCCCCATTAAGGCCTTGAGCCCAGTTTCCATTCAGCCTATATTTCCACCAACGGCAGCTTTTTTCCGCTTACAAAGTTTTAGTATCAATATTATGGGAATATACGCTGAATGGAAACCACGCTTTGCGTATTTCCATTTGTTTTAAAAAATATCAGCTGCCGGTAATTTACATCCTAGAATATTCTTTCAATGTGGCAGTTGCTTGTGGTTGCACACATTGTTTGCTATCCACAGGAAAAATAATTTGTGTTGACTTGACGTGATACAAATAAAGATAAAGAGTGACTTATACTGTGATGCCTCGATTAAGCCTGCGTTTATTTTATATTTGATATTTGAATTTATGCGAAAAGGGGTTGGCGCTTAATTAAGGCATTATGGTTAAGTCCTAATACCGTATAACATTTGGTTGCTTATCCTTGATTTGAAATTTTACTACTCTCCTCCACAGTGGCTTGACATAATTTTACTTTGGAAAGGTTGTTACAATTGTTTATTTGACCTCAAACTTTACCGTTGTATAATGTGTGTATGTAAATCATATTTTGAGCTTAAGCAAGAACAAGAGGCATACCTGCATTTTCAAAAAACTTATATTTTAGTTTTGGTACTAACATTTCATTCATGATGAGTATTGGATTTAATTTTCACTTGGTGGGCTACTTTTGATGCTGTACCTTTGATTATTCTAGTATTTAACATTGATCATGTGTTGATTTTGTTTACTCTTTGACTCCTACTTCATACAGTGGTCAAAATAAGTATACATAATTACTGTGGAGGAGGGATTTTTGTAGCCTGCAGCTATACTCAAAATTCACTTCTATGCAGTGATTATTTTTTTGTATTTCGAGCACTGTTGCGTTTTGTTATCTCTTGGAATATCTTAAGATACAGTTTATTATTCTTTGTAACTGATTATAGTTTAGTAATTAAACAATTATGGAGGTTGAAGGTTGCACTGTATATATCGGAAAACTAGACTACAAGGCTAAAGAAGAAGATATATGTGAAATGTTTAGTCCTTTTGGGGGAATCATAGAAAGTAGGTACAGTCGGGTTAAAGTAACTGCCGGTTATTACTGTGCAGGATATTTTCTGAACAAGGAACAGTGATCGGCAATTATTTTCAGCCCTGGTTATAATTTCTTTTATAACAATTTCATTTGCTATAAATTGGTTAAGGGATAAAGAAATGTTTGGAATTTATTATGAGCCCAAATTTACATTGCAATATTCAGCAGAATTCATTTCTATGAATTTCCTTTTAGAATGAGGAATTTATTTGAAATGTTATCAGACATACCACTTTTCCTGCCTGTGTCTGAACTCCTGCCCTGAGTGGATTTTTGTCTACTTTTCCTGACTAGGACTACCCTGAAGTACCAATATATCATCGTTTAGCTGTGTTTTCAAGCCTATATTATAATGGTGAGTGGCATGTCTGTATTTTGCAATTTCTATGAGTGCAGATTTCAATGCTTTGACTTAAAAAGATACAAAAACCAACAGGTCTAGTTAAGAATGACCAGCAGACAAAAACTTGTTCATAGTCTGCAGTCGCATTGCGTCACTAGAACAAAAGTAGAACTACGTTCTAGCATCTTTACTGCAGACTTTGAACAAGTTTTTGTCACTGGGTAACTTTTCTGCAGAATTTATTCTTGTTGTTTATTATTGAAAAGTATATTTATGATTAGAGAAGGAAAAGTTTTACAGTAGAACCAGTACCAAAAACTTTTCTCTAATTTATTGAAGGTAATTCTTTCTATTCTTTCAGTTAAAATTCCCCAGGATAGGGAAACTAATAGACCTAGAGGTTTTGCCTTTGTGCAGTATTCGAATAAAGCAGAAGCGGAACATGCTGTACAATGTTGTCAGGGAAAGGTAAATTTTTGTTTTTGAACCCCTTTTACACGTTTTTATAAGAATACAATATGACATGTTATATTTTCTCAAAATTTAAAGCTTAATACAAAAGAGATTTTGTTTTGCTCAAATGCGTGTACATAAGTTACAGAACAATTGCCCCGAACTACTCAAAGATGGACTCAGCTTCTTCCATGCACTTAGCAATTCCATTTTAGTAGCTTCCACATTTATAGGCAGTGAAGTAATGCTAAAAATAGATGTTTATAATCGGTTTGAAATGTTGATTGATGCGCATTTATTATTAACCCTATTTTACCTAGGAAATTTTCATGGCATTTTACCTATGTTGTTTAACTAGCAGGAATCTTTGGCTTCCATAGCTATGCCTGTTCATTAATTTTCAATAAATCTCTTTAGTCAATAAATAACCGTGATATAGTTGTCTCAATTGCTAAACCGAAAAACAGTGGTGGTGGTGGAAGAGGAGGATACAGTGGTGGTGGTGGTGGTGGTGGGTACCATCAACAAAGTTATGGTGGAGGTGGTGGTGGTGGTGGGTACCACCACCAACAGCAAGGTTATGGTGGTGCCGGTAGTGGTGGGTACCAACAGCAACAAGGTTATGGCGGTGGTGGTGGTGGTGGTGGTTATGGTCAAAACTATAACTATTAAGGTAAAGAATAGATTGTATGTTTTTTTTCATATATATATATATATACTTTAAGGGAAGAAACTTTCGCGGTATGAAAAACACCGCGAAATTTTTGGAATCAACTTTCGCGTTTAGCTGCTCAGTGTAAATTTCGCGGTAATAAACTTTCGCCGATTCGAGAATTTGATATATTTCGCGGGAATAAACTTTCGCGGTTTGCAGTTTTAATGATAATAAATTCAATCGTTTCGAAAAAAGTTATCGTTTTAGATTGACAATATATGTATAAAATGTGTGATGTAAAAGAAAAGCGTGTTTTACGGAAGAAACTTTAGCGGAAATCGGGGTTAAATTGCCGCGAAAGTTTTTTTCCGCGAAACTTTCTTCCCTTAAAGTATTCAATAAACATGTGCATAACTGCAATATTGAATCAACAGTTCTTCAAGAACGTTATTTTACTATATATATATAATAGAATTGACTATCACGGCACTATGGAAGTAACTCAATAGAAATGTGGCGTTATTCATTTGTGACGTCACTTCGTCGCTTTTCTCCTTTTTTGACACTGTTTGGACGAGCAATAATCGCCGTAGAGGTGGGATTTTCGAGAACGGCAGGCTTTAAGTCTAAATTTATGCGCAAAACTCGCGCCTCTCGATTATTTCTTTAATTTCAATTGCTGAAGTGTGCGGCATAAACTCTTCCTGAATAGATACACTTCAGATAAGCATGTTTCTTTCTTTTTACTTATAAAGGGCACGATACTCTACTGTACACATACATATGATCACAACTGAAATCTAAGAATACGACGCAATGAAGACTTAAATGAATGAATTCGATTGGATAATACATCTACAGTACATGGCTTTTGGCAATGTTTTTATATTTAGTTTATACGAACGAACTTTCTCTTTTGGCACTATTTGTTCCAGTTCTACCTTTTCATCAAACATTAACTTGGGAATGTTTTGCTCAGCATTTGCTCTTACCTTTATTATTCTAAAGTCAAGTTCTAAAATTTTTACCATCATGTCTGTGACATCATATATTGACGAAAACTAATGCTGTGATTGAAATGAGAGCAAATTAATCTCCTTGGAGTAGTGATTTTTGAGCATATCTGTATGCTACAATGCACCCTCCACGGTAATTATTTACTCTTAATTTGACTATGGGTGTATTATACTAAAGAATGTGTGTTACAAAATAAAATGTTGTTATGATTTTTTTTTCAACTTTTTGGTGGCATCATCTAAAGAACATATGCAGTACTTAAAGTTAGAACAAATTATCACACTGTAGAGGCAACCTCGTCCCCAGGGCTTCTTAGAAGCACTGGGATCGAGGTTAACTGTAGAGGAGGAATTTTTTTTAGCATAACTTCATACTATAGATATTTTGCAAAAAAATCTATTACTTTTTGTATTTGACACAATGTGTCTGTTTTGCCGAGTCACTATGTCTCTGTGAATGAGACTGTAAACAACAATTTTGTAGATAAAGAAGTCTTGCGGAATTCTACTTTTTTAAATAGTTGCATTTGACCATCTTAAGGTATGCTGTAAGAATTGGAAAAAACCAACGATATTTAGAGGTTGGTGTTTCCAGTGCCAAGCCATTCAGGTAGCCATTCAGGTAAGTTTCAGATGAGCAATTGGTATATCAAGTCAATATCAACATCCGCTGTTTTCAATAAGATTCTAAACAAGTAATGTTATCAATCTAATATGGTTTCAAATAATTTAAAGTATTGTGCTGCAGTCAGAAAGATACTATTTTGTTTACTTGTGAATAATTAAATAAAGAATCGCAAAAAATAGAAATTTTGTGCAGTGTCAAGTGAAGTTCTGAGCGCTGTACTCTATTAATGTCATGATTTTCTTACCTGAGAACCGATCCTTGTCTCCTCAGGAGGGACACGCTAAAGCTCTGAAGGTTCCGAACAAAGGATCTGATCATAGTGGCCCGCATTTGGTGTGCGGACCACGTTTCCAAAAGGGACTGTTTGTGAAATATTATTTTGCGGAGTAAGCGAAATTATCCAAATGTAAACAAACAAAATGGTGGTTAGTTGCGTTTGTGGAGAAGGAAGAACGAGGAAGCGATGACTTATTTTGCAACATTCAGAGCAAATTTCTGAAATAAACCAACGTTTTATTGGGAAATCAATGATTGGATAACCACTTAGCAATTTTCTCCTACTTTTCTAGTGATATTGTTGAAGATTATGGAAGGTGTTAAATTTGAAACATGAAATTGATGTTATTCATGGAATGTTTGCTAAAGCTAGCTAGGTATACTCTAATATCAAAATTGGAAGACTTATATCCGCTCCGTAGCTTATATATGCTGGCCAAGTGTAGGACACTCTATTCTATGGGTGTTTCATCCGCCAAATTTAATGCCCGCCAAATTAAACAATTTTCGTCATCCGCCAAATTAAATTCCCGCCAAATTTCTAAAGAAAGAAAAACTTATTCGTTTATAAATATTTACACGATCTAAACAGTCTAAAAAACGCCAAAAACTTGAAAACATCTGTCTATTTCGTCCCCAAGCTAATTTATATGTAGCAACTTAATTCAAAGTCACGTGATCA
>JAULBZ010008551.1:0-10635 GCA_032360805.1 Neoturris breviconis | reverse complement strand
TTCAGCCAACTTGGCTGAAAATATTCTGAAAAATCTCTCCTCCACAGCGATGACCGGCTGTTATTTCGAGCCCTGCACATGTACCAACAATTGCTTTGTGTTATAGAAACCACGCATACCAAGAGGTAGAAAAGCATCTATTGATGTTGGGAATGGTCATGCAACTGCAATACAACCACTAACAAAAATGTTTTTTGATGTAAGTACTTTTCCATTGGTATGAACAGAATTTATTTACCCTTAAATTAGTTTACGTTATCATTGCTTGGAAGAGCGAACAATCACTGTGTAGGAGTGTTTTTTGAGCATCGTTTCAGATTTAGAAAGTCTGAAGCAATGCTCGACAATCCCTCCTCCACAGTGACTACTTGATCTTATTTTGAGTGCTGATGATTACTCAAATGTCTTTCCTGTAAAATAACTAAGAGCTCTTAAATGTTGCTAAATGAAAATGCAACTTTCTTGAAGTTAATGTCAGAAAGCTATAGTTTCTACAACCTTTTGGACACCCAACTTGTTTAAAGGCCGCAGAAAAGATGCAAGGACAACGTTGACAACATTGTTCTAGCATTTTTACTGCTTACTTTGAACAAGTTTTTGCCCACTGGGCAGTGGTCAAAAACACGTTATAATACAGTGGTTGAAATATTCTGAGCATAGCTTCAGCAGGAACTAAAATAACTACCGGCCATGACTGGAGGAGATTTTTTAGAAAATTGTTTATTCTCGTTTTGAACACTGAATGTTATTAAGATTCTCTTTGGGGTGGTCCGTAGTAATGTCAGAAAACTATAACTTCTACAAATGAGGACAGTGGTCGAAAATCACATTATTATTCTGTGGTCAATATAAGAGTATATTTAATCACTGTGTCAGAGGGATCTTTGAGCATAGCTTTAGATGTTATCCACAGTGATTATTGCTCTTGTTTTGACCGCTGTAATATTTTTTGATTTTATAAAAATAAATTAAGAGCTCCCAGAGTAAATAATCACTGTGGAGGAGCAATTTTGAGCATAGCTTTAAACTGCAAAGCCAAGCAACATTTTAATGTGCTTATTTCCTACCTGGTGTCTATTAACCTTCCAACTACAACAGTGAAATAATAAGTTTTTTTTTAATGAAGAACTAAATTATGTTTTAGGATGTTGATGATGAAAAAGAAATGGAAAATGACAAAGAGAAGAAGATGAGAGATCGGTAAGTATCTTTTATGTATTGATTGTAGTGAAAACACCACTTAAAAGTTTATTTAGTCTGAAGCTATGCTTCGAATTTCTTCTCCATAGGTGATCAATCTGTCAGTCTTCTCTACGGTTCCATTCCTCACTGATCAAAATAAGAGTAATCACTCCTCCACAGTGATTATTTGCTCTTATTTTGACCACTGTTCATTGTACTTATTTCCAACCATATCAAGGGTTAAAATAACTACCAGTCATCACTTTGGAGGAGATATTTTTCTCAATATTTTCAGTCGATTTGGCTGAAAATATTCTGAAAAATCTCTCCTCCACAGTGATTACCAGCAGCTATTTTAACCCTTGCCACATTTACTGTATGTCCTAGTTAAAATTACAGTTATTAATTAGTTATTAATTATCATCTTTATGTAGTACAAATCCACTTATATTTCATTCCTATGTTGATCGTATTTATCTTCCTTGTTTCTATTAAAGGTTAGGGTTAGGGGCAGCGCAGATTTCAGACAATCTCTCCCCGGAAGATGCAGTGAACGAATTTCTCGAAAGAGCTATTGATGCAAGGAGTGTTGATCAATTAAAACGTGAAAATGTTCGTCCACTTTTCTTGAAATTTTATAAAGATGAGTTTGAGAAGAAGGTAAGCGCTATGATTAAACTTTTGTTAGGTTGAAATCTGTTTAACTATAAACAATAGTGGTTGAAATAAAAATTAATAATAATTACCTTGTACGAGTCATTTTGAGCACCAGTGATTATATACTCTTATTTCAACCACTGTATAGCCTTAGAATAATTTTTAAATCTTAAGGCGGATCTCCACTAGGAGAATTCGTTCACAAGAATTTTAAATGAAGCCATTACATTGATTGAAAGTGATGTCACCTGACAGTTGACGTCTTTTTCAACCAATGTAATGGTTTCATTTAGAATTTGTGCGAAGGAATCCTAGTGGAGATCTGCCTTTAGCCCTGCACTTATCTGTGTTCATAAAGTTTTTAGGGCCTTAAAATAATAAAAGAACGATAAGGTCATGTGACGAAGGGCTTATTTTTGGCAGACCTTATATGCAAAGAAATATGGCACACAAATAAATAGAAATAAAAGAATAAAAAGAATAAAAAAACAATTGCAACAAACCAGTAGGCAAAAACTTGTTCAAAGTCTGCCGAGCAACAAGACGCTAGAACAACGTTGTCTTCAATGCGGATTTTGAACAAGTTTTTGCTCACTGGGAAGTGTGTTCAGTTAAATATTCAATATTATTTTGATTGGTTTCTTTGCTTGATTGTTGTACTTGGTGATGTTATTTCAATATGTGAATAAAAAGCAGGCGAAATAAAACAGCGGATGATTACTGTTGATATGTTGATATGACTCTATCTCATTTTGATTTTTATACATTATAGTATTCAGAGGAATCAGATTCAATGTTTATGCCAAATATGATTTTTTCTGGTCTCGTATTTGTGATCATTATTTGCATCAGTATAACTGTTTTACCAAGGTAAAGCTTTTTTTAGCATATCAATTTCTGTTCACGCCGATCAAAATAAGCATAGTGTTTATTTAGCTCTTCCCTTCAACTTTTCTAGAATCTATAGCAGCAGTCATAACCAAAAACTGTTTTTTTCACATGTTTTAATTTGAAATATAATTATTTTCTCTCATGTTGTTTGTTTGTTAGTTTGTTTTCGTCTGTTGTATCTATGATTTAAATATTTATTTTGTAGGTAGCTAATATTTGTTGCGCCACAGTTTTGTTCAGCTTTTTTTTTCGGCTTTATAATTTGGTGGGATAGTACTTTAGTCAACCAGTGGTCGAAATAAGAGCAAATAATCACTGCGGAGAAGTTATTTTTTAGCATTGCTTCAGACGTTATAGCTTGAAGCTAAGCTAAAAAAATCTCTCCTCCACAGTGATTATTCTTATTTCGACCACTGTAAACAAACTTCGTCTTCGTACTATAAGAGTAAATAATAGAGTACAGAAGAACAAATCACTGTGGAGGAGAGATTTTTAACATAGTTTCAAGCTTTGTAGCCTGAAACTATGCTCAAAAATTACTTCTCCGCAGTGATTCTTTGATCTTATATTCAACACTGGAGTAATGGTCCATTGGTTTGTTTTAGCACCATAAAAAATCTATATGTCTACCTTGGAATATTTTTCTTCCTGCTTTTACTTATGATTGGAAGTGTCATACATAAAAATCAAGTAAGAATCACATTTATGGTCTAAACAAATGCAAATAATCACTTTGGAGGAGAGAGTTTTTATGCTAGTTCTAGTACGAGTCACACAATACTTCATAGGACTAAATAACTGTGTTGGAGTGACTTTTAGCTATCCTGAAACTGCTGAAAGAAACACTCTTTTTTTGATATCTAATTGAATTCATTGCTATCAAAATGGTGTGTCTACCATACTTTTTTCTTTTTGCTTATAAGGGCAACTATTACGAAACAAATATTATTTGTAGCTCATTGTTCTAGCCTAAGTCATCAAAATAAATGCCTGGTCAATGTTAATAAACATTTTACCCCCTCCCCCCTCTGCTATTTTATATCTATATATCATTAGACTAGTAATTACTGTGTTCCAATGATGTGAACAGGATTTTCAGGTTTGTAGATTAGCCGACTATCAGTGGCCGAAATAAGAGTAAATAATCACTGTGGAGGAGGATTTTTGAACGGAGCTTCAGGCTCTATAAATCTGCAGCTATACTCAAAAATCACTCCTCTTTACAGTGAAAGACGTGTTCAAATTCCAAAGTAAAGACGCTATAATAATGTTAAACGACGTTGTTCTTGCGTCTTTACTGCAGACTTTGAACAAGTTTTTACCCACTAGGAATAATTTGCTCTTAATCACTGATTTTGTTGTTATTTTAGAAACTTGGTTTTAATACTTCCTATAAAATATTTAAAGATCAAACTTTATATCGCTTCATATCCTTTCTAATATTGCTGCTAATTTATGCTGCTGCTATTTCTAATTTAGTAAGTTGATTGTAACGAAGGAGGGTGTTATATCAAAGAGCTTGTAATTGATTTGTTACTCAGTGGGCAAAAACTTGTTCAAAGCCCGCAGTAAGTACGCTAAAGACGATAGAACAACGTCGACCGTGTCTTTACTGCGGATTTTGAACAAATCAATTAAATACAAGGTTGCTGATTCAGTATTCTCCAGGAGTTAGTAGGACTTTTATGTGAAGGCCGCCTTCCAAGGCTGGTAAGACTTTTATGTAAAGGTCGCCTTCCACGGATACAATATATTGTGGGCAATACTGTACAATTAATTGTGACAGATTGCAGAGCAATTATGTAATATTTCACAATATATTTTTTGAAATCGAATGAAGATGGAACGTATGTTTTTAATTTGGAACAATAGAGCACGTGCAACAATATTTTTTAAATCAAACTGGCCACAATATATTGCACGATCCATTTACATCTATACAAATATATTTTCTCAAAATATCTGTTGGACATCACCTCTGGAGGAGTATTTTTTAGTATAGTACTCTGCTGCAAACACTCTTCCAGATTTGATATCCAGGTATATGCAGCCTTGACTTTACGTTTCTTTTTTTTATAGTTCTTATGTAACATAGAAACGTTACCCAATTGTACCGATGTCATAAACAATACACAGTTCAAGTTGGATATTGATTCAGACATTTGTGTTTACCCACAGGTATGGTATCTTCTTGAAATTACGAATTGCATATCCCAGTGGACCAAAAAACTTGTTTAAAGTCCGCAGTAAAGATGCTAGAACAACGTTTTCAATATTGTTCTACCATCTTTTACTTCGGACTTTGAACAAGTTTTTGCCTTGGTTCAGCAGTGACCATACTCCATCAGTGGTCAAAACTAGAGCATATAATCACTTGTGGAGGAGTGATTCCCTCCTCCACAGTGTTTATTTACTCTCATTTCGACCACTGCTCTATGTATGCATAGCAGTATTGACAGTGACAAGAAACCATTCAGTTAGGAGAGTGTCATACACCAAAACCGGGATATATGTTAACACATAAAAGGGAAGTTTTAAAATTGATGATATTGAAGAATCTTATATGTGATCTTTTATGGTTATGGTTAGAATATTCATTAGGAACACATTGTGAAAGACTGAATGCTGCATGTGATGCTCTGTATGGATTGTTGTTATATTAAGCATATATAGGCCCTGTTGCTATGATAGGAATGCATAGACCATTATGTGGATTGTCTATTGCTATGCTAGGAGTACATAGACCATATATATAAGGATGGTATATTGTCATATTAGGAATACACAAGCTATATGGATTGCCTATTGGCATGTTAGAAATACATAGGCCATATAAGGATGGTCTATCGATATGTTAGGATTACATAGGTCATATATGGATGGTCTATATGCTAGGAATAAAGTGATCATAAATGGTCTATTGAACCGTTAAGAATACACGGGCCAATATGAATGGTCTATTTATATATTAGGAATACTATACATAGGCCATAGATTGTTTATTGCCATATTAGGAATACATAGGTGCCATATGTTAGGAATACATAGATAATTGGCACGCGACGTCATGTGCTGGCAGTGTAGGCCATATACACAGTTATTCATCGATACAGTGTAAAATGGTGGATTTCTTTCGTATTTTAGTATGTATCCTACTTGATTTTCTTGGTTATGATTGCATGTGCAGTTTTCTTACACTTCTTATCAATGATCAAGACTATCATACTGGCTTTTATGAGTTTAGCCTACGTATTATTAATAAGTACAAAATACAAATCACTCTTTGACTGGCATGATACAATAACAGATTGTTCGTAAGTATCTTGTTTAGGGGCCAGAATAAGAGCAAATAATCACTGTGAAGGAAAGACTTTTGAGCATAGCTTCAGGTTATAAAGCCTGGAGCTATGCTCAAAAATCCCTCCTTCACAGTTTTTATTTGCTCTTATTTTGACTATTGTCTTGTTGACTTTAGGGAGCAAAACAAATTTATAGAAGGAGAGAGTGAATGATCTCGCAATTGATTGGTTTCCTCATATAATGGACCAATTAGATGACTCTTTTCTACACCTTATTTAGATTTAGTGTCAGTTGATGATTCGTTTTTTTTTGTATTTAACTATGATTGATGATACAATACAATCTTGGTATAACGAATTTGAAGGAAGGGAACCAAAAAAAAAAGTTTGTAACATCGAGAGTTCGTGATACCGATTTCACACCTAGCAAGGCCTAAATGCCGCTAAAAAGTCAGAGATCGTTATAGGGAGGGCTTGCAGGGAGGTTTTATTTTGCTTCAAGGGGCATAAAAATTGATTCGTAAGAAAATCTACGATGAAGAGTGTTTCTTCCAATCAATTGCAAGATCGTTGATTCAGCACTCTGTTTCTGTCACTAAACATTTTTAATCAAGTACCAGTTGCTTGATTTCTCTTCGTATTGCTTCGAATTATTCATCCAGTTCAAGCATCGCTATACTTTACAAATTTAACATTTGACCATGACAGATAGTAGTGTTTGAAATAAAAGTAAGTATTTACTATGTGCTGTGGAGGAGGGATTTTTGAGCAATATTTCAGGCTTTGTAGCCTGAAGCTATGCTAAAAAATTACTCCTCCACAGTGATTATTTGAGTTTATCTAAACACTGTTATATTTGTAAGAAAGATTTAATGTTAACAAACCTTGTTTAAATTAATTAATTTCTTTCTGCCACAGTGGTCGAAATAAGAGTAAATAATCAATGAGGAGGAGTGTTTATTAAACATAGCTTCAGGCTACAAAGTCTGATGCAATGCTCAAAAATCCCTCATTCGCAGTGATTATTTTATTCTTATTTCGACTAGTGTACCATCAGATAATATTTATAGTTATTCAGTAGTCAATATAAATGTATATAATCACTGAGGAGGAGAGGTCTTTGAGCATAGCTTCACTCATATGCATTGATTATTTGCTCTTATTTCGACCACTGTTATTTTGACTAGCCAAAACTTGTTCAAAGTCCGCAGTGGAGACACTGGAACACGTTATTCTAGCGTCTTTACTGCGGAATTTGAACAAGATCTTCTACTGTAGTAGGTTACTAAAGAACTCTTGTATCTTACTTTATTTCTTACTTTTTTTAGACTTGAAAGAGAGCATGTACCGCTGTATATTGAAAGTATAACAATGACATTGTATCTGTTATCTGCTCTTATTTGCCATGGGTACATGGTGAGAGATATTTGTACCCTAATTTCATGTTTTCTGTCGTAAGAAGATTTAGTGAAACTAGAGACCAAAGAACTCAGTGGTCTGCAGTAAAGACGCTAGAAAAACGTTGTTGTGGCGTCTTTACTGCGAACTTAAACACGTTTTTGTCTACTGGGAAACCAATTGCAAATTTTAAAATGACAAACTAAAAAATGTTGCAATTGGTTGATTCCCGCTTAAACAAGAAATCTACTTTTGTGAATTTGCTGACATAATAATTCAAATAACTACTGTGGAGAAGCTTTATAGCCTGAAGCTATGCTCAAAAATCACTCCTTCACAGTGTTTTATTCGCTTTTATTTCGTTCATTATATATTCATTTACTTTTAGCATGAAAACATATCTCGCCTTGATTTTTTATGGAAAGCTCAAGCTACACAAGAACGTGATGAAATGGAAGATAAGAGAAAGTATAATAAAAAGCTACTTCACAATATATTACCAAGTCATGTCGCTGAACATTTTTTGCAAGATAAACATAATGAAGTAAGAATTCCTCCTCTTGCAATTAATTCTCATAAAGGAAGAATCTGCAGGTTATTCTCAGAGTAGGAGAGTCAACAACCTTGCAAATTGATTGGTTTCTTCATGCTGAACTAGCCAATCAAAATTGCAAGGTCAAACTACTCTACTCTAACTAGTGGGTATTTGCTCATCTTATTTCAAATTTTTATGGACAACCTTTCATGATTCAGTTGGATCGTTATAGTTTCAAATTTGGGGGAGTGTATTATTAAGTCTAAAACTATAATGCGCTCTTCCGCAGTGCTTAATAACAAGTATTTAGAATCATGTTTAAATCTTATTCAGTGATCGAAGAAAGAGCAATTAATCACTGTGGTGGAGTGATATCTGAGTACAGCTTCAGGCTACAAAGTAATTATAAAATCTTATTTTGACCACTTTTAGGATTTATATGCTCAAGCTTGTTCAAGTGTTGCAGTTATCTTTTCAACTATATGCAATTTTTCTGAATTTTATTTGGAATTGGAAGCTACAGGTGATGGGTTGGAATGTCTGCGCGTACTTAATCAAATTATTGTTGATTTCGATAATGTAAGTGTTTTTTTGAATAAGATCTATACACTGGCGGCACATAATGTCTTATCAACATGAAAAAGACGTCGTTTTGTTGTCGCGGCATCAAAGCAAGCGACGACGTCGTTTGTCGTCTTTTATCATAATATAGGGTAAAAATAACAAGATGGTTTGTTTGTAAGATAATGCACTTTTTAACCCTTCGTTAGTATGGTGGGGTACCCCCGGAAATTTGTTAATTTATGAGAAGGTGTTAAACGATTCAGGGGGCAAAAAGTCACAAAAGTATGATGCAGATTTTTAAAATATGTAAGAGTATAACCTCCTGAATAATAATTTTTGTTATGTTACTTTCACGCCAAAATTTGTAAATTCCGGGGGTCCACACCATACTAATGTACTTTTTAAGAAAAGGTTAAACGTTCTCAAGAATCACTCCACAGGGATTATTTATTCTTATTTCCTGCAATTTCATATCACTATTTTGTTTTGATCCTGCTTCGTACATTGCTATTGTGTTTGATGCTCGAAACAAAAGCAAAAAATCACTATGGAGGAGTGATTTTTAAGCACGTGTGAAGCTATGCTCAAAAAGTACTTCTCTACGGGTATTATTTACTCTTATATCGTCCATTGCTTTTGTTTTCAGTTATTGCAAGACAAGAAGTTCAACTCCATTGAAAAGATCAAAACGATTGGTGAAACTTATATGGCTGCTTCTGGATTAAATGTACAGTCTAGGGTAAGAAGATTGCACTCATTATGTGCAGTGTGTTTGATATAAATGATAGAGTAAATGATCACTGTGGATGAGAATTTTTGCTCTTATTTCGAGCATAGTCATTCTGAATTCTTACCCATTGGTAAAAATCTGTTCAGCTTCGCAGTGAAGACGCTAGAACAACGTTTTCGCCCACTAGTTAAGGCCCTCGTCTAGTCTTCAAACGATAATTAGTGTTTCGAGGAAAATTCGTTACTAGTTACGATTTATGATATTGCGTTGAAAATTAAAACTTGTTCAAACTCAGCAGTAAAGACGCTGAAACAACGTCTCCGACGTTGTTCTAGCGTCTTTGCTGCGGACTTTGAACAAGTTTTTTTGTAATACTGTTAGGATGCCAAATTCTATAAATATACAAGGACCTAGAGATACTCCAGAGGTAGAATGATACCCACAAATAATACGAGAGAGGAATAATGAGGTATAATAGTCCGCACAGATTATATTCACACAGGTAAAGTAAAATAAAATGAAAAGTTTGAACCGATAAAAGTGATCTTAACCTGCAAGCCTGAATCTAACTGCCGGACATCACCTGTGGAGGAGTATTTTTTAGTATAGTGCTCAGCTTAAAAGCTGAACATTATACTAAAAAACACTCCTCCACAGGTGATGCCCTGCAGTTAGATTCAAGTAAAGAACCATCTTAAAAGTCGAAACCTTTTTTTAAAGTAAAATTCTAGAAAAAATATGAAACTGCTCTTCTCTATAAATGCTAATATTTTTGAGACGGTCTTTCAGATGTAACGATGATGTAAATGTTTTATTTGTAGGAAGACTTGCAAACATTCGATCATGTTGAAGAAATTGCAACATTTACAATGGTTATGAAAGAAACTCTTGATGAAATGAACAAAAACGCTTTTAACAATTTCAAATTGAAAACAGGTATGAAAGCTATAGTATGGATATAGTTATCGCAGCAGTGGTAGAAAGAAGAGTAAATAATCATTGTGGAGGAGGGATTTTGGAGCTCCTCCACAGTGATTCTTTGCTCTTATTTCGACCACTGTACAGAAAAGCGTGCTGAGTCAAAAGGTATTAGGAGCGCTGAAAATAAGTAGAAATAATCACTGTGGAGGATTTATTTTTTTATTTGTTCGTACTTCTAAGAGCATAAACATTACTTAACCTGCAAGGAAGAGAGGTCAACGCTAACGAGTCAACGATCTATCCTTTCTTTTTCTTTTGTTGCACCAAAATTATATTGCAGCCAACTTAGGAGCCATCTCCAAAATTCGTTACCAAAAGCAGATCTTAGCAGCTTTAAAACAGTAAAATTCAATAATTTTGAGAAAAATTAATCTATGATGAAGAGTGTTAAGTCAATG